>VDFB02031466.1:116204-293626 GCA_007258455.2 Sequoia sempervirens | reverse complement strand
GTGGCTTGTCTATTAAATTTTTTTGTTTGACCCTCCTGGACTTTTGTGGATGGCTGTTGTTTGTTCTGGTTTTTACCTTTTGTGTAGCTGGTTGTTTTTGTTGGACTTTTATCTCCTATCTTTTATGTTGTAAACTCTTTGGTTTGGGTCCCTGTAAAACTTGATTTACCCTTTATCAAAAACATAGTTTGGAACAAGATGTGTAGAACAAACTTTAACAAATCTTGAGGAATGTATTTTATCTGCAAGGAACACTCCCTTGGACATTGCACTATGAAAATAAACATATTGCAAGAACAAAGGATCGTTAGGCATGGTTTATATAGTTCGCAAAAGCAAGTTTAATTTGATGAGCACCACCCATCCCATACAACTTGTCAGCATGCATCTCTCATAGAAATGTACAAAACATAGCAATATTGTCACAAATCTAATGGAATTCTTGCAGTGTTCCTTCCATTACCTACACTTCAAATTGTTGGACATTTTGTACATTTCAAAAAACTGTTTGTATTTTGTGGAAATTATCAAAGTAACTACTGAAGATTTCGTTGGAGAGGTCTACAACGTTTGCATAACTTCTATCCCAATTTTGTGAAGGAGAGGAAGATATTGGAACTCTAGGTGAATTGTCACTTCTCATATTTGTATGATATCAGTTCATTGATAAGGTAGTGTCATTCCTGGATGTTGTAAATTTGAAATAGCACCTATTGTTAACTAATATCATTATTTTAAAAACAACTATGCAAAAGCATTATAAACCACACTATAGCAATGTAGATTATTGTAATTTTTTACCATTTCTAACATTGCAGATTTTAGCCATTTAGAAAGTATATTGTACACATGTGATTACAAGTAAATCAAAATTAAACTCTTATCTTTAATATTTGTAAAAGCTAATATATACATTTTAATTTCCTTGTATTGATTGAATAACTACAAAAAATAAAGCAACTTAAATAAAATTAGAGTAAATAGATAAAATAAATATGAAAAAATAAAATGAAAATAAATTTATAATTTCAAAAAAATTATTATTAAAAATAAGTAAATAAATATAATTTATAATTTATAATTTTTTTTCTTAACATAATAGTAATAGTTCTATTTAATTTTGTTAATACTGATTAAGTTTTTTTAAAACAACTTTAATAATATTTTACAATAAAAAACATGAAACTTCTAGCGTCTATGTTATCAAAAGATAATAAAAATATTACATAATCAAATTGATAAGTATTTTAATAGATTTAATTTATTTTTGGACTATATTATATTACAACTAAAGCATTGTAGATAATTAACATTCGGTTTTGTTTAATAAGTGTATGCAATAAGTTCTATAAATTTAAATAATAAATTCAATTTTATTATATAATAAAGTATTTCAATAGTGCTTAAAATATTTGTTTTACATTTCTAACTAAATAGATAGTTGAGCTAAAGCATTGTAAATAATTAACATTTTGTACCTTTATATGAATGTAACAAATTATACAAATCTACAAAATTAATTTCTATTGATTTTGATCTTAAATCATAAAGACTAACAATAAATATAAATTTAAATAAAGAAATATTTAAGATAAATTCAGCTTGTAATATATAATAAAATATAATAATAAACTTGAAACCCATATTATCTCTGTAGGATATGTGTATTCTTGTAAATATTCTAATTGTCTAATATTGTGAAATTGTTGGTCTTCGAAATATAGTGATGACCTCGTGGCTGCATATTATGATGTGACCTAGGATAGTGTTTTAAAATAAGTTTTGAAATTCAAATAACTACTTTTAATTTAACCATAATAAGGTGCCTTGAAACCCTATGACATAGGTCCAGGTATTAATAATTTGTGGAGGGGTAAACTTTTATGTACCATAAAGATTTAGCTCTTTTATGTCAATATGTATTAATGTGTCGAAAATCATGCCTTGAAAAGGGGAATGTTGGAGAATGGAAAGAAAGGTGTAAAGCTTGGAGGATGACTAGTGTCACAAATTTAAGCACAAATTCAATTACAGAACCCAATGATAAAAAAAGTTGCTATAAAAATTCCATCTTAAATTAAATTTGCTTAAATCCCAAATATGTCTTTATGGGTTTGCATATGAATTAAAGATAGTGTGGTAATTACAAACATAGTATAAATTTAGCAGTTTGTAAATGACAAATACTATTTCCTTAAGGTAAACATATAATATTTCCTAAAGCTTGCTGGAAACCACTAAATCGATTTAATTGCATATAAATTGATAAGGATCCACTAAATAAAGTAATTAATTTTTAACTCTTACCTAAATAAAATGCGCACGGATGCTGGAAAATGTAGGAGGTGGGCAGAGGCAAAAAATAAAATAAAAATAAATAAATAAATATAAAACTTTAAATGCATTGCCTGTCTAAAAATGAATTACAGAGTGCCTTTATATAGGGGCAAATAGATAATCTGGAAACTTCAAAAGAGCCGACCTATACAATTTCTAAAACTTTACATATAGCTGACATATTAAGATATTTTTACAATAAAAACATTCAGAACCATGTAGAAATTACTAACTATATCTAACAAAAAATAATATTGACACGTGGGAGTTGGTTGAATGTATAGTTGGGTTTATGTGTTGGTGGATTGAAGCAACAGGGGGAGGATAGTGGTCTTGGAAAAGGCGAATGGAAAACAATCTTTGATATCTAAAATCTTGCATAGTTCATGGTATGCCATTAGATTCTTACAAGGGAAGGGAATCTCTGGGTTGAATATGGGTGGAGAAGTAACAGTAGAGGTCGCCAGATCTCTTACAGTAGGCGTCTCAAACCAGGTTGAGCATACCGAGATAAATCCTGGCATGGATGAAAACTCTGCGGTTTTGATCGCTGTGTTGATCTGCATAGTGATATCTGTACTGGGATTTTTGTCCATCTTGTCGTGATATAGCATCAGCAAGTCACATGAGAGCCGCACGGCTGAAAGATAGGAAAACACCGGACTGAAGAAAGAGTGTATAAAAGCACTGCCCTCTGTTGTCTACAACAAAGTGATATCAGATCTGAATTTGACAGAGTGCACCATCTGCTTGGCAGAGTTTGCAAAAGGCGAAAGTTTAAGAGTTTTGCCAAAGTGCAAGCACAGCTTCCACAAGAATTGTGTGGACAAATGGCTTGTTTCTCACTCCTCGTGTCTGGCTTGCAAGCATTGTCTTGTTCAGAGCACAGAAAGAGTAGAAGAAGATGAGGTTACGGCCAGGGTATCAGATAGAAATTGTATTGGTTTTGAAATAGCATGTATTGTAAATTCATAGCTATGAACACTGGAAATATGGTCTGACCGTTTGGCGACGAATCCTAGGAAACGGTAGCAACGAGATAGGGACAAGCCAAGGTTGTTGTAGGAGGTGGGTTGAGTTTTCTCTTGGTCCCCTGATGCGCAATGCTACGCCAAATAGCCTGAGATTGACTGAGCAAGATGGAGGCAAGGACTTAGGTTTAGCTGGCCTAAGGAAGGGATGCAAAAGCTCAGAAGATCGTGGCCTTCTGGTGGAGCCTCCATAGTTGACGCTTCATTCTCTATGGCGTGGTCTGTAAGGTGGGTTGAAGAAGCCGAACAAAAGTGAGGATGGGGCGGGCACATATATGTTGGGCCGAGACCAGCGAAGGCAGACCACGATCTCATTGGGCCCTCATATGGGTTTGAGAATACATATTTTATTTTTCACAAAAAATTTCTTACATTAACAGTAAAATAAATTAATTCTGCAAGTTCTTTCCTCTTATCTAAACAATGTATTTCTCTTACTTCAGTAGAGAATTACTTGTTTTTGTAGCGTAAACATACAGGTGAAGACAGAGGATGAAATAAAGAAGAAAAGTACAACATCTAGATGTAAATCTTTCAAAGGAGAATATAAAGAACGCAGGCAATGAGTGTCATCCTCGAATCACCAACTAAGACTCAAACTACTGCAAATGATTGCAAAAGCTATGGAATTGGAATAAAGAAATTGGAAACAAATAACAGTAAATAGACTTATGCAAAGATCCACCTGATTTCTTCTGCAACAAAAATTTCTTCTTCTGCAAACCTTCTCTTTAACAAGCTCTTTGAAATGGTTGTTCTCTGTAAATGTAGCAGACTGTTACTATTTTTTATTCTTACACTTCCAAGTCTATTTGTAGAAAATATGAGGCAGTGCAAAATATGATAGGGGTGGATGGACACAGATCAACACTAATAAGCAAATACAAATTTAGCAATTCGTAAATAAACAAACATACAAATAAAACACGAGCTACTGCTCCAAATATTTGTATTTTATTGCTTACACAAAAATGGTTTACATTTGCCTCTTATATAGAGGACTTTAGATACATTTAGAATAATCAAGAATATAGGCGACATATTATTTTACCTTGGCTGACATAAAATAAGTTTCTAGAATTTACCTAACCTTAAACTTCTAGAATTTATCCAACCCTAACCGACATAAAAGTAAAAAATAACTTTTAGAACATTACCAAATTTTACTTAATTCCTAATCTCTAGTCCAGCTGGAACCTCTAGAAACTTATAATTTAATTAATATTTTACATCTCATTTGAGGGAGAAATTACATTTCCCAACACTCCCCCCTAATTTCGACCTCAAATGCTGCTGCATAAATTTCCTTGCTTTTGACTGCTGACTTTGTGAATCCTTTTCTTTGCTTGATATCTTCAAACTTAACAATGCCTTTGTCTTTGTCCAAGTCTTCAAACTTCAAACCATCTCTACGATCTGCAGATCTCTTTCCTCAACTCTTGTCATCCCACTGCTGCGGTAGTCATTCAAACTTCAAATTTTCAGAACTTCAAACTGGAAGTCTTCTTCTCTGCAAACTCACTATCTATAGCTTTCCACCTTCTTTGATGTCTTTTCTTTCTATGATTTCTATCATCTTCAAACTTATTATCAATTATGCCTTTTGAAAACCTTGCTTGAATGCCATCAACTTTCACTTGCAAACTTTTATACTTAAACAAGTTCTTGATCATACTTGTAATTTTCTGCCAACTCGATCCATAAACCCATCCACAATCCATTTTCATACAACCTACAATAGAATCCTTCTTGCACTCTTTGTTCCAACATCTCTTTTAAGAATGACTTTTCAAACCACAAATACTGCAAGGATGTAAGTCCCAACATCTATCTTTTGTATGTCCTTTCCTGTTACAATGACAACATTGCACATATTTCATTTCTTTAACAAATTTAGTTACACCTATATTATTTCCTTTATCTATCACATATCCAAAACCTTCATGCTTTAGCCTCATTATTGGCTTAATTTGCTCTATTGTCCCTTGATCATGCCTTCCTAAACCTTTACCTTTGTATCCCATTCTTTCCATGATTTTTAAACCAACATTCATTTCATTGCCATTGCATCTAACAATATTATCATTTTGACAGTTTTTATCACAAACTTCTTCAGCAAAAACACATTTCTCAATTGACAAATTCAAATCCTCTGTACTACAAGAAACATCACATATGGATTTCTTTTCCTTCAAACATTCATTCACTTCATTCAATCTTGATATTTCATTTTTGTATAAACTATTATCTGCTTCTAATTTCTTCACATTTTCTTCTAAATCATCAACCAACTTTATTCTTTGTTCCAATTCCTCATTCCTTGTATTAATCTCATCAAACAATTATAGTTTTTCTTCAAGCTCTTTATTTTTCCCTCTAAGTTTGCACAATTCCTTCACCTGCAAATTATTTATTTGTTCCACAAACTTTAACCTATCCTCTAACTCTTCATTTTCCTCTGTATAATCACTAATTTCATTTAAAAGATTACATTTTTCTGCCCCCATTTCTTTCCTTAATTTTTCCAATTCTTTTTCTAAAAAATCATTTTCACATTTTAAACTTGTGTTTTCTTTCTTCACCTTTATTAATTCTTCTTCTAAATCTTTTGTTTTCTCTTTCTTTACTCTATCAACTTTTCCCATTGAATCAAACAAATAAACTTACCTTAATTTTTCTTCTAGAACTTCCCGTGCCTTCCAATATCTTCTTTGATTTCTTCATTAACCAACTTTGTCACTGCAAATTCTACACAAATTCTGGACAACTTCTTTCTTTCCAACTTCTAAGGACTGCGGCCTCATGTCAATCTCTAATAAATCTGCATTTCATTGGATACCCTTGTTGCAATCTTTCTTCAAACTTCACAAATCATCACTTCGAACAAATTTTTGATACATGTTAATCTCACAATTCTTTTTCTATAAACATAACTTATGTAATCTGAAAATTTCAACAAAAAATATACCAAACCCTAACTAGGGCAACACAAATTTACTATGACAATCATCTCTCTAAAAATCTTTTCATAAATTCTCAAGCCAATGCTACCATTACCTCTATTTGAATAACACCTTTCATAATAGTTCTGCTACACCAATTCCCTCTTATTGGATAGCTTCGTGTACCTTCACTCTTCAATTTTCTCTTACAAATCTGAATGTTTGTCTTCTAAAAATTTCTTTAAAAAATGATGAACACAAATTAAAGCAACAATTTTATTTTACCTTCTTTTAATGCTGACAGTCTGTTTTTAATCTCCGATTTAAGAAACTCTTGTGCTTTTCTCAAATAACATCCTCGGCAATGATGATTGACTGTAGCCTTTAATTCTCCTATTTTCTTTACAAAATAGTCTTCATTAGCTGTTGCGATCAACAACTCTTCAAACAGCAACAGCATAACCTGACGGCTCTTTGTGCTTCGGTTTGCAGCTACTTTAATGGCAGCGGCGGCATCCTTTAGCAAACAACAACCAATATATGCTAGCGATCTTCAAATACTTTACAGCTATTTCCTTAGCATCTGCGTTCTCCAACCAACAACTTTTTCTTTATGAACTACAATCTGCTATTCACTATGACAGCTCAAATAAAGTCTACGATCTCTCCTAATTGTGAATCTCCTTCTAACAGTGATTGAATAATCTTAATGTTGACTGCCTTTCCTTTATAAAAAATAGCGATCTATTTGTAACAAACACAACAATACATTTTATTTCTAGGCAGCAACCCTGTGGAAATATTTTGGAAAAAAAAAACTATGAATTGGCCTTGTTCGACTGGACCTGCTCTTCCTTTGGACAGACTGTGGGCTTCTAAAAGCTCCTACACTCCACTTTGACTGACAACACTTTTCAGCTGTGTTTTTGGCTTTTGTGATCTCCTCAACTCCTCTGTAACCTAGCTCTAATACCAATCTGATAGGGGTGGATGGACACAAATCAACACTAATAAGCAAATACAAATTCAGCAATTCGTAAATAAACACACATACAAATAAAACATGAGCTGTTGCTCCAAATATTTGTATTTTATTGCTTACACAAAAATGGTTTACATCTGCCTCTTATATAGAGGACTTTAGATACATTTAGAATAATCTAGAATATAGGCGACATATTATTTTACCTTGGCTGACATAAAATAAGTTTCTAGAATTTACCTAACCTTAAACTTCTAGAACTTATCCAACCCTAACCGACATAAAAGTAAAAGATAACTTCTAGAACTTTACCAAATTTTACTTAATTCCTAATCTCTAGTCCAACTGGTACCTCTAGAAACTTATAATTTAATTAATATTTTACATCTCATTTGAGGGAGAAATTACATTTCCCAACAAAATAGGCAGCAGTTATGGTGCATAACAAATCAACTAAAGCAGTTAATGACTTCTGAAACAATCAAGCAAGTTCATTTGGTAGGCGTGTAGCTTTGATTATCTTACAGTTACAGGTCTATTTGTGGTGGAGCGCAATCTAGAGGAAATCTAGGGAGAAAAATCAACTAAAGCAGTTTATGACATATGAAACATTCAAGCAAGTTAGAATAGCAGGTGTATAACTGCAATTTAGTTTATTTGTGCTGGAGCGCAATCTAGAGCAAATCTACGAAGAAGAAATAAACTAAAGAAGTTAATGACTTCTGAAACGTTCAAGCAAGTTACATTAGCATACGTATAGGTGCAATAATAGTCTGCATTAACTCTTATATGAGCTGGTTAGTGTGAGGGGATGTTCAACTTGTCAGCGGTGATAATAAGATCAACAGACCACTTGTTTTCAATCGTTGGCCAGGTGCTGTGGAAAGAGGTCATCCGCTGATTTGAAATTTTAGGTTGAACTCTCTCAAATTGGATACATCGTCCGCGTAAATAAATTATTTATTATTAATTTTTCTGATAATTTTCAGAAATATTGAAAATATTTTTAAGTTAATATGACTTATTAAAAAAAATATATATATTTCTAAATCAAACAGCTAACAAAATTGAAATGTTGATAGAAAGAAAACATATAGAATGCTAGTCTACACGCGGAGTTTGACGCTCTCTTACTAACTGCTCTCGGAGTTGTACTCGTTTGAATCCTGACCTGTAGATATTGATATCGATATAACTTGTCGATATCAACCGTGTTAGTTTTGTTACTGCATTTATTATCCTCTGCCGTGTTCGAAACTAAAACTTGTTGATAAGATTTCAGAGCACTATGGTGAGACTGACATATTTGCATTTATTATCCGATTACCAACTCATATGGCAGCTGTACTCGTCTCAATCCTGACGTGTAGATATTGATATCGATATGACTTGTAGATATCAACCGTGTTAGTTTTGTTACTGCATTTGGTATCCTCTGCCGTGTTCGAAACTAAAACAGTTGATAAGATTTCAGAGCGCTATGGTGAGACTGACATTTTTGTGTCTTTAACCGAAAATATAACAAATCTATCTGTGTCATAGAAGTTTTCATAAAAGACCATCGTCTTTTGCGTAATATCAAGTTTACAAGTTATATTCTTTATAAATTTGTTTTCTAATACTCTTACTTTCGAATCTTCTTATAATCATTTATTTATCTAAAAGATGTAGTCTTATTCTCTAGAACCTTTTTTAATTAAATCTACAGGTCATTTTTATAACTATGGCTCTTAATATGATTTTTTAAAATTTAAATTTAATCTTATTGTTCTTTGTTATTGTAATTTATTGTGTGTAGTTGTTTATTTGAATGTTTGTTATGTATTGGAAGACATTTATTTATTTTGTAATCATGTTATAGATCATCTAAGAGAAATTCTAAAATTGCAAAGAAAATTGAAGAGCATTACAAAAGAATTACATCAGCTCACATCATCCTAGGTACAAACATTGTTGTTCTCAAATATTTTGTCCAAAGCTATAAAGTTAGTTTAGCTATAGATTTGACTAAGGAGAATGAGTGACTCACAATTCAATAGATTACAAAAGATTTTTCATAACACCACAAATCATTACACCAATTCAATTAGCGTAAAAATTAATGCAAACAAATTCAAACAATCCATGTTTTGTAGGACATATTATGCAATATAGGTCTATACAAGGATGATTGGTGCCTATGCATGGATTTAAACAAGAGTTAATCATAGTTTGCAACTTTAGCACCATTTTCTTGACATTGTTAAAGTCCAATAAACCATCACTATTAAAATTAATTTTTTAATATTTCTTATTTCTAATTATAACTCATTATCTTATGCTAGATTTGCTTATCATTTGATTTTATTTATTATACTTAGAATAACTTATAGTCGTTGATTGTTTTATATAAGTCGTGTTTTTGTCATTACAATAGTGTTACACTATCTAATTATGAATTTAATTGAATAAATTTATTAATCAACCATTAGCATTTCTATTTTGATGAGTTTTCTTATTGCACACAGAGAACAAGATTAATTAAAAATAATAATTAAAGAAACTTGCATTTCTATCATGATCCATGTTAAAATTAATTAAAAAGGGTTTCTTTTCATATATATAGTTAAAGTTTATAACTATAATGGTCAAAAGATGCATCCTTGATATATTTATACATTCAGGTATGCATCTAGCATGGGCAATGTTAATGCATTCATATAGCCACAAATGGAACTTTTGTGCCTAGTTAGAGGTAGTGTCAACATATCTACACAACTACAAATAGCGTATTTTTATACATAGTTGGTCCTACACACCTAGTCTTCCATTAAACTAGCCCTATGTTTGTTTCTTATCCCTATACTTATATATAGAAAAATCTAGTCAAATTATCTTTGATATAATTCTAATCAATAATATAGTATTTTTCAATATTCTAAACCTATTAAACATATATCAAACTTGGCTGTTTGATCCAAGTTACATTGATTGGTTGGAATTCATCCTAATAGTCGCAACCTTGATCTAGGTAAATACAAGATCAAAATTAAACATTAACCACCTAGCTCCATTTCACACTTTGGTTTGATGTTATCTATGTATGAATATTCATGATTTGGTTTCATATTCATGAATGATAAGAAATCAAATTGCATTTGATTACATGAAAAGACAATCATTGATTATCACAAGAATAATCTAACACATTTTCACTCAAATCAACAAAGGAATATAGAATATATAATAAAAATCATCCTAGTGCATTTGAATCACATAGCAATCATCATAAAATTTATGTGAGAAATTAAATATTGATATATATCAAGAATTTTTTAAATACAACTAGCATGGTCTAAAAACCCTATGATTTGGGTTATAATATCATTTTATACTAGTCTCCTCTTTTTATACATCAAAAGGAAAAATCCAATGATGACAATATCATGAGTTAATATGTACAAACCAATTTTGCACCCATCAACTATCTAGAATTGAAAATGTCATGACCTAACATAGATTAGGGGAGAACATTTTGATTCTAATTAATACACATGATTGCCTAGCATATTTCCAATTTCTAAGCTACAATAACTTTGATGTCTCCATCAATCTAAACACAATATTGAATTATAGAACTATGTATGCTCCTTGGTTAATTATTATGAATGAAGTGATTGTGGTTTCCATCTAGCAATATCTAATATTATCCTTTCTGTTTTTATCAAAATAATACGCAATATTTAATTTATAGTTTTTTTATGTTTAAATACCTTTGTTTTCCTAATTTTCCTAATTAATCATAATTTTCTTTTCCATTATTGTGAAAGATAATTTACCTAGTACATAAATGCTAATATATTTTTTTAATACACGTTTGTTCTTGATTTAATTTTATTTTTATATCTAATATTTATCATTTTACCTTTTGTATCCATTGATGAAACTATACACAAAGTTTGGTTTTTCTATATATATTTTATCTTTTTCTCAACCAACCCTTGATTTGAAATAAAATTTATAATTTTACTATATTTTCATAGATGAATTTAGACTAAGGTCATTAGCCATAAAAGATTATATAGTCTTTTTATGACATTTTATTTATCCTTTTAAGTTTTGTTCACTTTTATTTCCATATCTTTAGAAAACCTAGATATTTGGGGAAAAAAATTCTTGTTTACATTATGGATTCTCATGGTGGTCTATCCTTCTATTCAATCTTCCATCCCTAGTTTTTAGATATCGATAAAATTTGATGCAAGTGATTGTTTACTCATGATATTTTTCTATAATAACAAGACTAGATTTTCTATGGATATATTATATGCCTATTTATATAGACACACAATCTTTGTTATAGCTATTGTTGCTACTAAAGTAGCTATTGGATTAGCTATTGTTCTGGCAATATATTATAATAGAAAATCAACTTAGACACACAATCTACATTTCTTGATTTTGCATCTTGACAATAAAATTACCAACGCTAATCAATTTAAACTTCTACAATGCAATACGCATCAACAAATCTTTTGCAACTCAAAAGGATAAGTCAAGGGGAATACAATGATAATACAAGTACCATTATCAACCTAGCCTTACATAGATAACCCCTATGTCACCAAACTTCTTATTGCATCAATGAAAAACTTTGACATAAATGACAACCTATGTTCAACAATCTTCCCCTTTGTCATTGATGAAAAATAGAAAAATGTTGGGCCACCAAAACCAACCAGCTACACACGAAGATATTTCCCCATCTCATATTGATTTATCCACCTTGGAGGATGTAGAATTTTGAGTTTCATATTTCCCCATTTGTATCAAATTTCTCCTTTCTATATTTTTTGTACTCTACATAATCTAGAAACTTGTTTCCTCAATATACTCCCCCTAAGTCCATGCTTCACTAATTTTTAAAAAATACTCTGCAAGACAACCCAATCTACTTGTAGTATAGAGACCAAGCTTCCTCTCAATCTATGTTTCATCTTGCTTCAAGAGGAGGGAGAAATAACTCCCATCTTAAATACAAAAGAAACTCAAATGTCTCTTTAGGAAGTGGTTTTGAGAATATATACATACTACTTACTCCTTTGTCTCAACATACTACAACTTCACTTCCTCTTCAACAACCTTCTCCCTCATAAAATGATAATTGATCGTAAGGTATTTTTTTCATGAATACATTAATTGGATTCTTTGAGATATTATGGAATTGGTGTTAGCACAAAGAATAGAGATTGGTTCTCCAAAATAAATCTTTATCTACTATAAAATTTGCTTCATCCATAATACTTGAGTTCAACATAATGGTGCAATAATATATTTTATTTTTTTTGTAGATAATGAAACTAAGTCTTGTTTCTTGCTCAACCAAGACACTAAACTATCACCAAGAAAGAGTTCACTGCCACTTATTCTCTTTTGGCCATTTATTCTTTCCTCCCAATCTACATTTGTGTATGCAATTAGAGTGAAAATTTTCCACTTTAGTGAGAGAAGGAGCTTGCTTCCAACTCACACTAACGTATACCAATGTGCATCAAGAGGGGTCCAAATGTACCAATACTAGTAAGATAGGATGACAACACTCAAGAGGGTTGTGCAAGACCCTGGGACCAAGGTCTTATTGAAAACTAACATAGGCACAAAAGAACACACATGAAAATGATATAAAGAGCAACAACAAGACACAAGTATATACTACCAAAGACAAAGAGAAAAACAAGAAGGGGAGGATCAAGTCATATATTTTTCCAACATGATTAGGATCATAACTAGGTTGTTTATTTGAAAAATGTCTGCTCACTCTAAGGTAACAAAACTTCTATAACTATGGGAATTTTCCTAGGGTTAGCAGATTAAAGCATAAGCATAAAAAAACCAAAGTGATAATGAAGTGCAAAAGGAATAAAATGAAAAAAAAAAAGGTTCTCACCCAATGTCTTCATTCTCCATGGTTGACCTCCATTATACCTTCTCAACTTGCAACAAATATGTTGTTGCCATCATATTTTATGTGAGCAATTTAATGACAATGACAAGCCCTAAGCAAATGTTGAAGTATTTGAGATTATAATGCAAATACTATGCTATCATGAAACTAGTAAGCATCTAGACTATGTCAAATGAAATGTAAATATGCTTATGAAAAAATGACAAGAGTGCAAGAGTATGAAATTGCCTAAAATGAGATTGCCTAATATTCAAAGAGCATGAGGTCAACTAAGCATGAGGTGACAAAATAAGAGCAAAATTTCCATTTTATAGAAAATGCAATTTTGAGTAAATGACCAAGATCAAAAGTTGACAAGTGCCCTAGAATCAATGGACAAGATTCAATGTGACAACCCATAATTAGGGTTAGGGCAACATTTGAAATGAAAGACTGAGATTTTATTTTAGAAAAATTAAATCAATAGACAAGAATGAATGTGACCAAAGGAAATAATGAGCATGGAAAAAGAAAGAGCTAGAGAATCAAATAATAATTAGAAATTATTTGATTTATGGAGGAAAGTTGTCATCTTGAATTAAAAATCAATTTAATTCAAAAGTGGGGCCATGTGACAGTAAGTAATTAATTTAAATTATTTACTTGGAAAAGAAAATGGAAAGTGGATAATTTTAAATAAATTATTTTATTTAAAATTAGAAAAGGCCAAGGTGGATGTGATAGTAAATAATGATTTTAAATTATTTACTTGGAAAGAAAATTAGAAAGTGGGTAATAGAAGATTTTATTTAAAATTAAAAAAGTCAAGGTGACAACAATGAAATAAATTAAAGAATTTATTTAATTATTAAGAGGACATAAGACATTAATGACGTATTTAAATAATCAAGAGGAAATAATGGATAAAAGATAATTAAATAAATTTATGAATTTATTTAATCAAAGAGAGACATTAGAAAATTAGCGATGCATTTAAATAAATAAATAAAATTTATTTATTTAAATAGTCAGGAGGAATAAAAGACATGAATTAATAAAATAATTAAGAATTATTTAATTAATGGTTGAAATCAGACTATAGACAAAATATGATAAGACATAGAAAAATGTGGTTTATGGGTCTAGGACATTTTTATATGTCTACATTTTTCCCCTCTTTGTCATAATGTAGCTTGGCACATTGTGACAAAGAAAATAAGTCAAAAATATGCCCCTATGCAAAATCAAATGAGGAAGAATGATGAGGGGCTAGTAGTATGGCCCCTTGAGAGGACAATCTGGTTCCAAGAACATGAGTGGGCTCTTGAAATTAATGAGGATACTAGAAGCTGAAGAGGCAAACAAATGTTAGTACGAAAGGCATGGATGACATAGAGGTAGACTAGAGGAAATGTTAGAGGGGAAAAGAAGAAGGGTGGGATAGGAAAGAAACCTTCAACATTTTCTAGAAAACTAATAATCGCTGCTCGAATCATCATTGGGAAATAAAATCACACAAATGGATAACAAACACCATGGGGTGACATAGACCAAGGTGTGCAAGGTCATCCAATTGCAAAATAGACATTCACAGACAAGGAATATCCTAACTCATACTAAGGGCAAAGTTGGCCTAGTTCTTTTGTCAAGACATAACAAAGACAATAGTCAAAGAAAAATAAAATATGTCATGAAACATCACACCTCTAAATCCTTCATGGGACATCCTCGAGGTAGCTAGTAACAGGACCAAGAGACAAAATGATAAAACATAAGACAAGATAACAAAAATATCAGAGAAAATGGAAAAAAGTTAGGATAAAATAGACCAGACAAGTTCAATAGGCATATAATTCAAAGTAAAGCATAATTTATATTGGTGGAAAGCTGAGAATATCCTTTGGAAACCCTTTTCATTTCATCAATTTTGGGTAAAAGATAAGTCGTCAGCAACATACCCTACACATACCCATCAGATCGCCACTTTTTGGCCCATCATGATCCTACACATACCCCATTAGTAACTAGAAAAATCCCTAAACTACTTGCTAGAAATAGGGTGAAGCCACAATAGTGGTTTACAATTGAAGTGAGGAAGGAAAACTCACAGAAAACAAATGCATGGAAAAAAAATTGATTTTAGGGGTTCATACGAACATACTAGTTCGATCGAACCCATTAGGGGTTCACTAGAACCTGGGTTCAAGCGAACCCTTTTAATGCTTTCCTGCCAAAAAATGCCAACAAAACCTCATGTGCGGGGGTTCAATGAACCCTCGTTCGAAGGAGCCCTGCGTTCAAGAACTCGGGGTTCATTCGAACCCCCCTTATTCCTCGTCCCTCCTCTGAGACATTAAAAAACCATAAATTTTGGCACTTCAGAGCTTGGGTTCATGATGAAAATGGAGGAATCTTCACAAACCCAACTGGAATCATGTAGTCCTTGGAACAAGCTATCCAACGAATATAATCTTAATATGTTTTCGTTTTATTATGTATTTATTTTTTTAGTTTTATTAAACATAGGTTTTTCATCAAAAATGAAGGTCTATGTTCTGCACATGTGAAAAAATAGTAGATTATAAAAAAAAATTGAAAAATATGAGTGCACCAGATATTGAAGTCCTGATCCAAGAAAAAAAAATTTGAATTTCGATATATACAAAAAAAGTTATGCGTTATACAGTCGCGCTATGTCTGAATTATAATTGGTTTGACTTCAAAACTTGATTAAAGAAAAAATATTCAATAAAAAACTGTCTAATCCAAGTGGAAGCATTAGATATCGAGTTATGAATCTAAATTCCAAAGAATTAGAATTTTATCCTTCATGGAAAAAATTTATGCATTATACAGTCTGTGTCACTTTTTATAAATGTTGTTTTTTGAAAAAAAACCAGTTTTCATGGGAGATGGAAAAGGAAGTGTAAAATAATTCCAAAAATTTTGAAAAACATATTTTTAGAATCTATAGAAAAAATGTGATGAGACTCTAGTTTGCATTATCTTCAAATTCTTCACTGTTTAGCCACTATAGCTGCCCAAATGTGAAGACTTAGTTAAAAATAATAATTGCAGTGTCCAATTTGGCCAAAAATTGTAAACCACTATTGTGGGATCACCCAAATTTTATACGAAATCTGGAAAAATCTAAGAAAATTTGAAAGAAAAATCTCACCAGACCAATGCATCACAGCAAAGCGAATGCGTCACTCTACAAAACAAATGCAGATTGGGTATGTAAACTAGAATCTGATAGGCAAATGCGTCGATCTGAAAAGAAAATGCATCTCAGGGTTTTGAACTAGATTCTGACAGACAAATGCATCGACCTGTAAGGTGAATGTGTCACGGCTAATCAAATGCATCTTTCTGCAAGTCATATGCATCACGATAGAACATGTGTTGTTCAGGAAAGCAAATGCATCATGAAATATCAAATGTGTCATTCTACTAAACAAATGCATCATGGCCATACCTATACCTACAAAACATTAAAATTTTGTAAAAAAACAAGCATGCACTATTTTGGTGTCGAGTTCACCAATGTAACTAAGGGTATTTTTCCTAGGGTTAGCATATTAAAGCATAAACACAAAAACCCAAAGTAATAATGAAGTGCAAAGGAATAACATGAAAACAAATGAAAGGATCTCACCCAATGTCTTCATTCTCCCATGGCTGACCTCCATTATACCTTCTCAACTTGCTGCAAATATGATGTTTCCCTCAAATTTTATGTGAGAAATCTAATGACGATGACACGCCCTAAGCAAATGTTGAAGGATGTGAGACTATAATGCAAATACTATGCTATCTTGCAACTAGTAAGCATCTTCTCTATGTCAAATAAAATGTAAATATGCTTATGACAAAATGACAAGAGTGCAAGAGTATGAAATTTCCTAAAACAAGATTTCCTAAGATTCAAAGAGCATGAGGTCAAGTAAGCATGAGGTGACAAAATGGGAGAAAATTTTCCATTTTATAGAAAATGCAATTTTGAGTGAATGGCCAAGATCAAAAGTTGGCAAGTGCCCTAGAATCAATGGACAAGATTCAATGTGACAACCCACAATTAGGGTTAGGGAACATTTCAAATGAAAGACTGATATTTTATTTTAGAAAAATCAAATCAATAGACAAAAATGCATATGAAAAGAGGAAATAATGAGCACAAAAAAGAAAAAGTTGGACAATCAAATAATAATTAGAAATTATTTGATTTATGGACAAAAGTTGTCATTTTGAATTAAAAATCAATTTAATTCAAAAGTGGGGCCATGTGATAGTAAATAATTAATTTAAATTATTTACTTGGAAAAGAAAATGGAAAGTGGATAATTTTAAATAAATGATTTTATTTAAAATTAAAAAAATCCAAGGTGACAACAATTAAATAAATTAAAGAATTTATTTAATCATAGAGAGACATTAGAAAATTAGCGATGCATTTAAATAAATAAATAAAATTTATTTATTTAAACAGTCAAGAGGAATAAAAGACATGAATTAATTAAATAATTAAGAATTATTTAATTAATGGTTGAAATTGGACTATAGAGAAAATATGATAAGACATACAAAAATGTGGTTTACGGGTCTAGGACATTTTTATATGTCTACAACTTCAAGTTATCTACTAGGTGAGTAATCCAAGAGAGTGAGACACATACACACATAGTCGGTATGTGCTCACAAAAAATGCAAGTGGATATGGGAAATTCATCCCTTAAATTGGCTTCCTGTCCAACCATACCAAAGTTATATCTCCTAATAACATTGATAAGACACCACACAACAGTGAACTTTGAGCTTCATGAGGCAAGAAAATCTTTGTATGATTGGAGCTCATGAACAAACATGATGGCACCACAAGCATGCAAAGTGTGTTATGCATGGTGGTTGTATAACAAATATTGTAAATGCAAAATAGTGTAATGACTATTCAAAGAGATTTTTCTTAGTTCATGTAAGGTCTCTTCTTAGGGAACATTGTGCCTAATGTCTCCAAGAGATGACAAGTCAATGGAATATCTCTCTTAGAGTAAATCAAACCCAATGACACCAACAAGAAAAAGATGCATCACAACAATAAAGAAAATTGCATAGTGAAACATGAGTGTCGATATATGCCCCCACTTTAAGGCAATTTCTAACACCATTTTTGTGAGCAATTGCTTTAGTAGAATACATGAGATCTTATTTGTAAAGTCCTATACCAAGTCATATATTTCCAAATCAAACTACATCATGAATAAGTATGTTGCATGTGAGCTAGTGTAAAGCATGTCGTCCACATCCCAAGCTTTATCTTATACGTATATGAGAGGCAGTTATCTATCCAAAAGAGACAATGAAAAAGTCACTTACTAGGACAAGGCTACCTAACCCCTTGCTCCCACTTAGTGCAGGACAAAGATGAGCCAAAATGAAAAGAGGAACTATGTGCCTCAACATAAGGAAGAGCACCACAATCCTTAAGATGTTGAATTTGATTAGTCAAATCCTTACATTTGTTGGTAGAATGACCTTGAACTCTATGATATGCACAAAATTAGTCTTGTAGCAAAATTTATTTCATGTTCTTGGAGGGAGAGATATCAAATGATCTTGGAGATATCTCAACAAGATACTCTCTTCATAAATAATAGAAGAAGTTCCTTTATTTTGTGACAAAGGTATCTCTTTCCTAGTACAAGATTTCATACATACACAAGACTCTTTAGATGGCGAGATGTTGTACTCTTCTTTAAAGGAAGATGTAAAATCTAATGAACTTGAATCATTTGTGTTTTGTGTGATGACATTGATATCAAGAAAATACTGTATGCTTCTTTCATTTCTCTCAAAAGATAACAATCAAGATCACTAGTGTGTATTAGTTCAGGATGCACTAATGTTAAAGTTGGCCTAAAGGAATGTTTTGTAATAGTGTTGATATTAAGTGAAGGCTTTCTTGTTGCTTTTGAGGGACAATAACCAAGACCACTAGTATTTTCTTGTTTGTGAAGCTCTATAGGGACACAAATACCTTGTTCTCTAGCACCAATTCATTTTTTACTATATCTAAATTGTTTTAGATGTTCATAACCTTTTCCATAAAGTTGTTTCATTTCTTTCAAATTTGATGGTTGTTGGTAGTTTATCTCATCAAATTTTTTTATGTAGCTTGCATCTTGCTCTAAAGTGTTTGAAGTGGATGTTTTCAAAGGGTCTTCTAAATCTTTAGTTGACATTACCACCTTTTCTTTTCCCTTTTCAATTTTTTTGTTTATGGTCTTGTATTCTCAAATGAATGTTGGTGTCAAATTTAAGGAACCCCAGTCATCTTCTAATAGCCTCATGATTTTCTCAATATGTTTTTATTTATCTTGCACGGGTTCCACTTGTGTCATTGGTGTTAATGCTTTCAAATGATTCTCTTTATTTTCCTCTATGTTTAAACAACTGCTTGGTTCAAGATCAACTTTGAGTATGTACACTTTATTGTTGTAGACATACTTCATTATACAATGAAGGGTAGAAGGCACTCCATTCATTGCATGAATCTATGATCTACCTAAAACAAGATTATATGAAAGATCATGAGGCATAACATGTATCGATGTATCTAATGTGGCCTTTCCAACTATAATAGGCAAAGTAATCACACCAAGTGATTGTTTTCCTACATTGTCAAATCCATGAATAGATAAGGAATCAAGTTGATTTTTTTATTTATCCACACCAAGCCTATCAAAAAGGTTTAGGGTAGACACATTAAGAGTGGAGCCATTATCGATAAGGGTTCACTTTATGCTAGTTATTTTTGTATCTAGCTATTAGATCATGAAAGCATCATTTTATTTTTGCACTTCAAAAGGTGGGAGTTCACTTTAAAAAAATGTTCATGTTCATTTCTTGAATCATGGCTACCATGTCATTCAATTGCACATTAAAAGGGATAGGAACCTATTGTAAAGAACTTTGAATCATGTTATGGTAATGAGGGGAGGCTTGAATAAGGTCCCATAATGATATCTTAGTAGGAGTGTTCTTTAGTTGGTCAACAAGATCATACTCCTTTCCACTTTGTGGAGGTAAACAAGGTGGGCCTAGTAAGATAGGGTTGGGAAATGGGAGGGATGTTGAAGTTTTTTTCATGGTTGTAGATTGTTTTATATGTATGAGAAATGATATTATAACTTAGTTGTTGTGAAACATTATTCTTAGGTGGGTAGAGGATAAGTTCAAGTTTATTTTGAGTCGGAGGTTCGTGTGGAGGTGGGTAAAGGATAATTTGAGGTTCAATAGTATTATTGTCTTGTAGTGAAGGAGATTCTAATGTTACTTCATCACTGCCATGTCAGGAAGCTGCATTACTAGTGTTTGAAAGACATGTGTCATTGTTCTCATTTTCTTGTACCAGTGATATCCTCTTTAGGAGGATATTTTTTAGGAGAACTACAAACTAGATGTTCATGACATTGAAAGGTTGGTTCTTCTAAAATGACTTCAAAACAATGGAGTTAAACATGGTCAAAATATCTTCTTTATCAATAGTGGGGATATTAGGAGAAGGCTCAATTTGATTGTTATGATTGTTCATGACTTCATCCTTTTTTCTCTAAGGTGTCATTCTCTTGTGCCATACTATCTTTCCTTGTAGGAGAGATTTTAGGAGAGGGGAAAATAAAAGGTTAATCACATTCTACCATTAGACTACTATGATTTTCATGCTTATGAATGATTGGATGTTTTTTGTTTGAATAGATCTTTCCAAATGTTAGGGACATTAGGAAGGAGAGAGATAATGTTATCACTTTCAATCCAAATGTACTCCTTACAAATGTGATTTTCATGATCATTTATGATTGTATCCTCTTTCACTAAGGAATTCTCACTAGTAGGGGAGATGTTGGAAATGAATGGAGACTGGGTAAAGTACTGTTAATGATCTCATCATCTTGTGTCATAATATCTTCTTGGAAGGAGGAGGAGGAGAGAGAAAATCAAGACTCTAATGATTCTCAATGATTTTATCTTATTTCACCAAGATACCTTTGTCACTAGTAGGAGAGGTATTGAGAGAAGAACAATTATGGCTTTTATGATTGTATATGCTTGTAGCTTCTTGTATCATATCATCCTCACCAATGGGAAAAATGATAGGGTTTGAGATATGCAATGCAGTATTAAGGATTTTGTCAATGGTTTGATTTGCTTTCTCTAAGATGTTCTCATAACTATGAAAGATAGTATAATGATGACTAATATGTTTCTTAATGAACTCATTGTTGTACTCTAAATTGAACTCAAAAGAGGGGATGTTCTAGTTATGTAATCCATTTTTAACCATATCAAAACCACATCTCTTAAAAGGAAACATGTTATCCTAAAAAGTAACCTATCTAAAGTATACAATGCTTAAAGTAAAGTGCAATGCAATGACCTAAAGTGAAATGTGTAAATGTAATTTTTAGATTCAAAAAAACATAATTTCTTGATTACACTATGAAACAATTTGAAGATGAAATATTGTAAATGTAAATTTGAATTAATCAATGCCATACCAGAACCAAATTAAGCTAGATATAATGAAATGCATATAACAGAAACTCAACCATCTAAAATAGATAACTAATGACAACAAAAATAAGTACTAAAAAAAGGTTTTCAATAATGTTAAAAGTAGTTTCATGGCTGATCTAGGACTAATTTTCCTAGAGGGGCATATGAGTCATAGTCAACATATTTCACAGGTTCAAATGTTAAAAAATACGCAACATAGAATTCCCACAATGTAGGAAAAATAACCTATACTGAGACTAAATTTCCCAGAGGGGCCTATGAGTCCTAGATTAAGTTTTTTGCACCATTTTTCAAAAAACTCTATGTAAATGTTATGATTTTTGGTTTGGATGATGTCTAGACTAAGTAAAAATGTAGTTTTTTAGATGAAATTCAATGATGTAAGATGCAAAAAATGCAACCTATATGCACTTTCACTAATGCAATATTTCAAAACCCTAGATGCAAACCAACTAATGTAAAACCTAATGCAAAGTCAATGCAAGCTAGATCTAGGATGATAATGCACTCCAAATTAGAATTAAGATGTTCTAAATGTAGGTTCACTACAACGATACAATGGAAATGTGACCTCCACATTTTGGGAGGTGGAACAAAAACTAGGTGTTTAGGGACCTAGACCTATCTCCCTCAAGTTTCATTCAAGGAAACCCTAGAGATCCCAACCCAAGATGGAATGAAAGAAGGATATCTACTAAAGGTTGTCCTATGGTAGCATTAGAAACTAAAGAAGGGTTCACCACCAAGCTAGGGCTTGGAAAGATAAAAAAATGTAAATGGCATGCAAATTACTATGCAAAACCTAACTAAATGACCAAGGAAATGAAACTAAAATTTAAAATAACAAATTGGGAATGAACAGAGATGTACCTAGAAGAAGGATCAGGTCAAAAAAATCTCAAAAACTATGAAATATTATTATTTGGTGCCCACTAGGACTCATATGGTAGTATGGGTGATTTAGTCCTAGACTAGGGTTTCTGTGCCAAAACTAGAATCTGACAGTGTATGCTCTAAAACAACTAAAATCTACAAAAATCCTTGTACTAGGACTCATACACCACAAGTGGAGTATTAATAGAACTCAGTTTTTTCATAGGGTTAAGGCTTGATTTTTCTCTCCTATCTTTGCTCTTCCTTTCACACTTTATTTTTGGATCTAAAACCCTAATTTGTAACCTACAGGTGACTTTTAGTGAATTTGACAACCTTGTGATGACTTGATGACTTTCTTCAACTTTGCAACCTATTTTTCAAAGGATCTTCAAGCTGCAAGACACCTAGATCTATAATCACACTCCAAAGAGAAGAGAAACTTGTTAATTGTTAGGGAATAGGGGTTTGTGTTGGTCAAACCCCTCTTAGGTAATTAAACCAAATGATGAAATAATGAAATAAGAACATGGAATATGAAATATGGAACATGGAACATGAACAATAATACCTTGAATGATGTCTCATGAATCTATAATCTAACATGAAATGGCCATGAAGAATGTAGATCTAATCTTGAAATTTGATATCAAAAAATGCTTGTAGATGGATCTTGAATGCTACATTACAACACTAGCTCAACAACATGCTTAATGCATTATGATCTTGACTTGATGATGGATCTTGAATTGCTGCAACAAATGATGAAGAATTTTTCCCTTGAATGCCTTAAAAATGCTCTTGTAAACTCTCTTGACACTCTTGTGGAGTTTGTAAGCATAGACTTGCTCTCTTGAAAATAAGGTAAAAATGAGTGAAATAACCTTGTATTTATTCTTGTTTATGCCAAATTTCCCAAAATTACAACACTACAAGCTGATATTAGATCTAGGAGGATAAAATACTATCAAGAATTTGAATTAAATTTGATTTTGGGCCACACTAGACTCATACAATAGAAATGGGAATCGTATGCCCAAGAGGACATATGAGGCCTAGATCACTAAATTTGGGCCACACATCCTAAAAAAACCCAAATTCTAATTAGATGTTAGTTTATGCCAGGATTATCCGTAGACAAATGCATTAAATGAGGCTTGCGGATGTAAAATAAGGCCAATTAAAGCATAAAAAATCCCAATTATTTAATAAAACCCTATAAAAGTGTGAAAGTGTGCTACAACACTCTAAATAAGGCACCAATTAAGCTCATTTAGTTCACAAAGGCCCAAGACCTAATGTGAATATGTTAGACATATTACAACACTAAATCAAGGCCATGTTAGAGAGTAATTTTTATGTCATTACACTTAACTCATGAAATATATTTAGCATAAACTTTCATGGATGTTTTCTATTGGAGCTATGATCCAAAACTACCAAATCATCAACACCAACAAAAAAATAGTAGGTTGATGTAGTTTAAAGCCATATAAAAGGCTTCTTTGGAAAACCCACAATAAATGTAGAAGATTAAATGGATTGATGTGCTAAAGGAACAAATGACATAAGGATTGTGAGAAACTTAAAAAAATACACAAACACTAGGAAAACACCTCTAACCACCACTACAATCTCCTTCTTTGACAATGCATCCAAAAAAATTATTTAAAAATATTGTCATCCATTAAACTATAAATTTGGTAATTTTAATAGAAAGTTCATTATGGAATTTTTTTTGTCTACAAGAGTCAAAAATTGAACTAGATGTAGATTTCAGATTACCAAAATCCATATAATTTCAAAAAGATAAAAAACAGAACTTTAATCAGCCAAACTATTTACAAATGATTAATGTTATTAATATAGCATTTTAAGACTCAAAAAGATAACTACTAGCGCTTGCACCTTAGAAAGGCGCAAGGGTTACGCCGATAGGAGGGTATACTATGGTACTGTATTCGAAGGGCAGAGAGGGGGGGAATACATGGGGAAAGTGCAATTTGGTTTTTTTTAAGTAGAGTAGAACCCGCCAAGTGGATGAAGAATACAATATATTATCTTAAATGGTTGAAGTGTTGGAACATTATAGCTCAACTGGACCAAGTACATTTGTTGGTAGTTCGTGATATACAAAATGTGTGCTATTAGAAGTCAAAATACTGGTGAACAATTTTGTAATAGAACTTTTTTTTGGACTAAACATAGTACAATTGTTGTTGTTTGATGGTGAGGAGCTATAATATATGCCATTCGGTTTCAAGGCCTGCAAAGCAAAATAAATGGAATGGTTAGGTGGGAACATTATTTGTTGAAATGTACAATGACTGCTCCATGTTCAATGATTGCTGATATAAGAATAAGCAGGAGCAACATGAGGGAGAAAGGGAAAAGAGTTGTGCACCTTGACTTTTTAGAGATAGTTGTTGTAATCGGGCTTCCTCTTCTTTTCTCATAGTTGTGTATGGGTGGTTATGCATTTTTGAGAATCTCTCAAAGGAGAACATTGGCTGAATACGAAGGTTGTTCAACGATTTCACTCTGGATATAGTTGTAAATGTAAGTCCTTGTAATTCTATTTTTCCAATGTCGATAGTTGCTCTGGATAGCGTTAGGCCTTGGGATTTATGTATGGTAATAGCCCATGGCAATATAAGTGGATGAAGTATCTGGAATTAAGAATAACGCTATCTATAAGAATCAAGAATAAACTTATTTGGAATTATAATAGTAATGTTATTATTATTCCACCAATTAACAATAACATTATTTATGATAGTAATTTTATTAGTATACCACCAATTAACAATAACGTTTTTTATTTATAAAATAGTATTACTAAATATAATGTGTACCATTAATTGTATCCCATTACTATACTACCCTTTTTTGTATTTATAGTTTACAAATTTTACCACAATACTTATTATTTATTCTTTCTACAATAGTATGATTATTTTACTCAAAAGTCAAATATTCCTTACTACCAATATTCCACATGTCCACCGTATTGGTAATATTATTATTTTTATTTACCTCAATCTAAACATAAATAATATTATCCCAACATATAACTCTTTGAAAATGGCACCATATACTCTTTAAAATTGACAATTTAATCATTGGTAATATTATTAATTATCTCATCTAAACATTATAACTAAATCATTAAGCTTATACTGATGCTAAAGTTTAACCCGCGTTTAATGTCAATTTACCTTACTAAAATTACTTCTATCTAAATAAAAAATAATAATATCAAATAACTAACCCATTAAGGATAATACAAACATTTACTCGCAAATTAACCCTTTTTATAAATTTCAATTTTTTAATCTCAATTTACCTTACTAAAATCACTTCTATCTAAATAAGAAGAATAATATTAAATAACTAACCCATTAATGATAATACTAACATTTACTCACAAATTAACCCTTTTTATCAATTTCAATTGTTAATCTCAAATTTACCTTACTAACATCAAATAACCAACCCATGAATAATAATAGTAACATTTACTCTCACAAATAACCTCTTCATACCAAGAATAATATTTACTCCTACTACAATAGTAATTTTATTGTCACTTTAATAATACAAGATAAAATTACTCTTCAAAATAATGTTATAACTATAAATCACATTGTTTTATAACAACCATTCAGCTGGCATTTCTATTATTTTATAATAAGAAGTGCTATTAATTTTCAATTGTCCATAATAATATTTACAATATTTATGACATTATTATTATGTTATTTTATAATGCAAAATGATTTCCACATTCCACAAAGGGAAAAATTGCTTTAACTTCATTTGATAAACAAAAAAAACTTAATTCCATCAGACAACGAATAAGCTTATTTAATAAGTTCAAAAAATACACTTTTAATCTTCTATTTTTTCCTAGTAAATAAATGAAGGTAAAAGGAAAAAAAACGTATGCTTCCCTAATAATTTCTATGGGATATCATCGCACATTTACTGTCTACTGCAGGAATATAGTATTCCTTAACACCAAGATTTCACATTTTAGTTTATTTTATTTCTATACGTGGGGTAAAACCCCTTGAGTACTCACAGTTCAAACGTGCAGTAATAGTATTTTTTTTTATTTACCTCAGTCTAAACATAAATAATATTATCCCAAACATATAACTCTTTGAAAATGGCCACCATATACTCTTTAAAATAGCCAATTTAATCACTGGTAATATTATTAATTATCTCACCAAACAGTATAGCTAAATCATTAAGCTTATACTTATGCTAATGTTTAAATTGAGTTTATTGTCAATTTAGCTTACTAAAAGTACTTCTATCTATATAAAAAGAAGGTTGGCAGTTTTAGTTTAGTTGAATGTTTTTTGAAAGATTTTTTAGTTGGAGCCTATCAATCAACACAGAAGTCCTCTTAATTGATATTTATAATAAACGCAATTTGGAACTGGCTGTCAATCCCAAACTCCCATTTAGCTTATTAACTTATTCCTAGCTATGTGATTTAGGTGACCATTTTTACACTGCTAGAACTATTCATTTACAATCCCGACATTTTTTTTATTTTTTGCAGAACATACATTAGCAACCTAACACTTTCGCAGCGGGCCACCATTATACAACACAACTCCTAAGCCTATCACTATATTGGTAATAGTACACTTGAATGAGGTACAATTCAAGGTTTAATTAGCGATGGGTTCATGTTGGGTGACTCCGTATAGACGAGTTTCTTGGAGGGTAAACATCAAATTCCTTCCAACGACTTAAATGTCTAAGTTTGGAGAATTTAGTTTACTACAAGAATGGTTGACTCTAAAATAGTTATTTTTATATTCGTGTTGGGGGGGGCAACTTAAGAATCTCTACATCCAAAATACTTAGATGTAACTGACTTGTTCTTTTTGAGTGCAACTTATTATTAAATCTTTCAAATCTAGCGTGAGCCCCAAATAACATTTAGTAATTGGATAATTTAGGCATTGCATATAAGGCATTGCATAATGGGCTAGGTAGATTAAATTATTATTCTAGGCTGGGTTTCTACCCAACAACATGGTGATGATTTAATATAAAGTGTTTTGGTAGAGGCTACTAAACCATATTTAAAAAAATCATGTAAAATAACTATTTCACAAAACATTACTTTATAGGGTATGTGCAAACTAACTGAGCAATGAGTCCAAAAAGTTGAATAAGGTAATTAGCTTAAATTCGACAAAGCTATTATAGTTAAGAGGGTTGAGAATATGCAATATCCATATTTTACAGAAGGGAAAGAAAAATACAACTAACAATTATTAATCCTCTCTTTACAATGACAATGTTAATATCCTAATAGTTCTCTTTGTAATAATATTTCCTTAATATTAACAATGTTAAACTCAAAATAAAATATCTCTTTCCTATATACAATGTATTTATTTATTTAACTAACTACTTATTCATCCCTTATATATATATATATATATATATATATATATATATATATATATATATATATATATATATATATATATATATATATAATTACATCAATGATGAATACTATAATTAATTAGTAACAGTATTTACTTCCATCTTTTAAATTTATTTACTATAGAATGGGAAATTTCCTTTCTTTTAAAGAAAATTCGATTCTACCTAATTCTTTACCCTTTCTTTCAAAAAAAAAATTAATCCTTCTTAGTTTAGATACTTCCCTTCTTCACGGGATGCGGGAACATATCCTTCTTTTATTTATTGTTGTCATTATTTAAATGACTGAAGAAAATGGGGTCATATTTTTTATTTATCTTTGATTAGTTTATTTGATATTTTAATCAAAGCTTTGAGATCAAATCTCTATTTTTCCTTTTTGATTGATTTATCTTTCTGATCAAATATGTTTATCTCTTTATTTAATTCATTTTTACTTTATTCAAATATTTGAATTATCTTTTACACTTGGTCTTTTAACTTGTTTAAAGCTTTGATTAGTTTATTTGATATGTTAATCAAATCTTTGTGATAAAATCTTTTTATTTATTTATTTAATTCATCTTTTAGTTTATTCAAATATTTGAATTATCTTTTATTTTGATTTATTTTTCCAATCTTTAATTTATTTATGGTAAGGTTTTTTATTTCATCGTTTTTGATTTGTCTTTGTAATTCTTATTTATTCAAATATTTGAATTATCTTTTAAATATATATTTATATCTTTGTGATTTATGTTTGATTTTTCCTTTTGATCAAATCTTTTTTGATTTATTTTTTAAGTTATTTATAATAATATTTCTGACATCAACCCTAACTATATCTATTAACCCTAAACTTGACAACAAACCTAAATGTAAACCTAATCCTAATGCTAACACTAAACCTAAGTTTGATGCTAGTAACCCCAATTATTACCCCAACCCTAACTATATCTATTAAACCTAAACTTAACAACAAACCTAAATGTAACGCTAATCCTAATGCTAACCCTAACCCTAAGTTTGATGCTCTCTCCCTTTCTCTCTCTCTCTTTGAATTATTTATTTGATTTTTGATTTTTTTTTCTTTGATCATTCAATTTATCATGGTAAACATTTTTATTTGATCTTTTTGATTTATTTTTATCTTTGAATTATTTAGTTGATCTTTTAGTTTATCTACAATAAATATTTTGAATTCTTAGTAATTTATATTTATTTGTTTTTTGATCATATCTCTTTGTATAATATTAATCTTCCAATCTGTAACATCTATGGTACCATTTTTTTTCTTTTAATATTAAACATCTTATCATGTGAACTATGCAAGGGCTATAGAAAACACAAACAATTTTTTTTTTTTTTAAATTGAGCTAATTAACACTCTTAAGCACTTAAGGCGTTATAGCAAACATCATAAAGGTTTTCCTTTTGTTTGAAGTTGACAATATAACTTTATGCATTAATTCATCTCTCCAAGGGTCATGATAACATTATTCAATAATGGTATTAGTTTTATTTACTCATGAAGTATAATAGTAATTATATTATTATTCCACCAATTAACAATAACATTTTTTTTACGATAGTAATTTTAATATTATACAACCAATTAACATGTCATGCCTGAAAAAAGGAATTCATCGAAAAGCCTAACAATTCTTTTTTTAGAAAAACACATAAGCTAAAGTAATATTTATGTATATAAGTTTTTAAGTTTTTCGCATTCAACCATAATATTTTGTTTTTCTAAAAGTACTAATAAATAATATAAATATAATGATATATGAATAAATTATAATCATAATTTTATATATACATCCCCTTTACTTCTTAAAAATTAACCATTAAATTACCTTTAAATATCTTTAAACATTATCTATTAAAATAATGTTCTTTAGATATATTTAACCTCCCTATTTCAAGTTCTTAATTCATATTCTATAACTTACTTTTTTTTAGCCTTCCTAGAATTTCTCACGTTTCTTTCTTTTCATTTTTACATGCATGCTTTTAAATTATAAGTTCTAATTTCAAAACCGTTAGTGGGTGAGAGAAAATGGGGTAGGGGAATTTTATTTTCTTTACTTTAAGATGTTAAAAATTTAGCTTATTATTCACTCTTCTATAATATTCTCCATGGAAATGGTGACAATTAAAAGCATTCTATATTTAATTTTATTGTTTAACCAATACTATTACTCTATACACTTACTTTTTACTAATTTATCATTCATAACTAAATAATGAATAAGTAATTAAATTTTGTTTGATATTTATATGAGCTCTAAAGTGCTGGCATAAGATTACTATTTTTTTCTTATCCACATTAAATCACAATAATCTTTTTTTTTATCATAACTCACCATATAAATTTCTATGTTAATTAACTCACTTCTTTGGGAGTTAAAATTACAAATCCATTTTTTAAAATAAAAATAAAATTAACAATACTAACATCAATAATATTATTATTAACCCATCAGCATTGAATACTATAATGATTTTTTTTTAATCTTATATTATTATTATTATTATTATTATTATTATTATTATTATTTCTTGTATCCCATATTAATGATAATAATAATGATATGATTAATTAATCTTTTAATAAAAAATCTTATAACTGTCAATCAAAATGATAATAATAAAACCAATATCAGTTTAATCTACCTATCCAATGGGTGCCATAATCTGTAACTTACACTATTGCGAAATATTTTTAGTGTGCTTTACAATGGGTAAACTTACCAAAAAAAATACCAGTAGCAATCTAAGTTATGGCCCAACACGGGATTAACAATTTGGTTTATCAAAATAACAGTGTAAGTTGAAGGCAATTCACTACCTCTCTTTTTTTTTTTCACATTATTTGTTTCTAATTGAGAGGATAGCAAGCAGATCAATCGTGGAAGACAATGTGGGAGCACGCTGAGAAATTGTAATTGCGGAATGAATAGAAGAATAAGATACAAACAAATACAAACAAATATTTCATTTTAACTATAGTTTTCCTTAATTGTATCTTAGAGAGAACTTCTTTCGAACATTTGGATGGAAAACAACGCCCCACTTTGCAAACCCAGTCAGTACTGCCGAAGTATTGCATGATTCATGAGTATAATTATTTGGTATGGGACATGATGTTGGCAATTACCACGAACTGCCAGAAATATGGCTTTTAATCAATACCACCTAACTTCTAGATATTGGGTGCGATCCTACCAACTTATGCTAGGATTGCATTTAAACAGGCAGGGGCCATTATCCTAAAACCATGTTGGACAGCTAGAGATTTCAACTTTTTTGTTTTTTTACCATTATTGTTGGCTTCTAACACACGTTGGATATCTTTTCACCGATGCTTGACCATCCGCCCCATCCTACAGTTAATATACTGGTGTGAAGGATTGCCATTATCAGATTTTAACTCAAGAATCGTACAACTCTGAAGTTCAATTTATGTTTCAAATCAACTTTCTGGGTTTCATTAAACAGGCATGGAAGTTGTTGTCATAATATGTATTCTTCTAACTTTCATGTTGTCTCCTATAGCTGTTGATGCCAGACCTACCCCATCCCAAGGAATTTAATTCCAAATCCGACAAGAAGTCTAGTCTTGTACGCAAAGTTCCTTCCAAATATGAGTTCTTATACTATTCATTGATGTACTAAGGCCTAGTCTCTGGAATTTTCTTTGCTTCCATTCATGTGCTTTGTTTTAGTTTAGCTCGAACTGTTTGCTATAATATATCTTCTTAGGTCTCCACAGTAGAGCCCAGGGTGGAGAGTTGCAGTGGGAAGAGTTTTTGAGGTTAGCTGAGATCATTCATACACCATTTCCTCTTCTCAATTGCATTATTGACCAACCTCTCTCTTCCTTCCTTGTTTATCTATCAGTTCTATTCATAAACCTGCTTTAACGCAGAATAAACCGAGCTTTCATTTAACAAATTTGTTTTAGAATGAAGTGAAACACAGTAGAATAAGGATATAGCCACCTACAAATTTGTCCCAGACAATACACAAAAAAATATTATCAGATTCGAAGAATCACAATATTCAGACTTAGCATGGGCTTACAGATCCTTGCCATCAGTTATATATGCAGATATAAACTAAGAAATTAACATCAAATTTGTATGGCACCAAATCGACCAGCTAAATACGAAATGAACTATCTAATAACTCTGCAACTGCGGCCCTATTTTCTGAGCAATATTCATAGTGGAAATTACATTCTAGAGTAGATTTGTGAGTTCATTGAATATCAAGGAGTATAATGCTCAGACTTATAACAGCAAATACAATAACTCTACACAAACTAACTCGTAAGTGCAAGAAAGGAACCTGGGAAGTTGTAGATATCTCAGCCTGCAACGCAATAGCCAACGGATCCCAAAATTACCCATCTAGTCAGAAGCAACACAAAAAATGGCACTCTCCAGATCTCGCAAGCCACAAAAAATTACGAGAATTTGACAACACAAAGAATGGCGCTCTCCAGATCTTAGAAGTCGTTCTCTTAACCCCTTTTTCCCAGCCTGCATTTATGATCTAACAAATATTCAGTGACTTTGTAAATGCTAGGGAACAGACGCAGGCCAAGGGAGTGGTGCAGAACGGCGTGAACGGATCCAACCCATACCCAGTGACGCCAAAAAAGGATGAATGAGCATGCCTCACTGAAATTACTGGAATTTTCTAACAGCGAGGACAGTGGATACGAAAATTTGCTGACGGCGAGGACAATCAAACTTTCCCGGTCGATTCCCTGTCTCAGGTGAGAATCCAATCGGAATATCAGACATGAGACTTTCCCGGTCGATTCCTCACCTATAATAGCCTATCGGCTAATTAAAGAACTCCATCCACATAAAAGGAACCTATTTAAAGAAAACCTTAAAAATCAACTAATTCCAACCATACATCAAATCCAAATATCTGATAGGAATGTTAAAAACACATAAAAACATTTGAGGAACAAAATATTTAGCAAAAGTCACTTGTTTCCGTCTACCAAACAAACTGAACCTGAGTATAAGAGAACTGACCCCCATATACTATCAAAAACAAATACTAATTATATATTATACTCCATGATATCTGTCTCGGTGTAGCAAAAGCCCTTCTAAGCTTTCTACTTCCAACCCTCATTTGCCATGAAGGTGAGCAAGGGAGAGCTTGATCTCCACTGTGGGGATTGAAGTTGAAGATCTCTGTATTGTTGCCACCATTTCATGAAGCTACTTCCCTCCAAGAAAACCTCATCAGAGATACTCTTATCTTTGATCATACTCCCAACGTATTCTTCGAACTCAAGACTTTCCTTCAGAGCGGCATTTATGTCTTGCTGTTGTTGGAGACTTATCAAGGCTTTACAAGCCTCTTCTAAACGAGCCCAGAAACATGAGTCCTGAGTTAAGGATGCGAAATTTGTGCGGCCCCTTCTTTCTCTACCAGTGCGAGTTTGCTCTTTTTCTTTCATCCATTTCTCCAGAACTATATGACGATGCGGTCGGACCCCATCTGAAAGATAGCTTTTGTTTCCCTTATCTGTACGGCAGTGGTATGCAATGTCCAACGGTTCTCCAAGTCTTCTATATGCAGTGCCAGCATTGATCCATTTATTTCTGGTTCGGAAGTCACTGGGCAACACATGCTTCTCTTCCATCTCAACAATCTCATCCCAGAAATCTCCCAACCTTCTTCTAGCCAAGTTTACATGAAAATCTTTCTTTTCATCATGTTGTTTGAAAGCATCATAATAGCCAGTGTTGTTGTCCTTAGAACGCGTTTTATACCATTCCAGCTCTGCCATATAAATTTGGTGTTTGCTCAACTCCACATTGAGTTTCTCATCGTTCATGACTTGCTCATTTTTATCCTCTCCAGCTTTTTTGAGCGCAAAAAATGCATGATTGTTCTGCTCAAAAATCAAAAGTCGTCAATCTCAGTGTCTAAACAAAGGAAAAACATTAAGAGGAAAGAATACAGAGAACCAAAAAGCTACCAGAGCTATAGAAACCAATGGTTAAATGGAACAGCTAATAAATACATTCTGGCAGATCTTGATAGGTGTTGAGGTGTAATAAAGCGGCCAGAGTCCTAGACCTGGGCCTTTGTGTAGTTGATTTGTTTCTTGCTCTCTCTGTATCACCGTAGAGAGACGGTCAAGGATTGTCATGTGGGGTGTCCCCATTGTATGGCTGGTTTGGGGATTTTAAACCCTTTTAAAAAATGCAGTTCAACAGAGGTCGAGAGGGTAGCCCATGTCTAGTTAATCGTATTTACAAACTGTTGATCCATGTGGAATATGCCAACGCATTTGATTTTGAGTTTGGTGATGACTTTGAGTTTGGTGATACATTGAGAATATTAAACACAACCCACTTGTTTTATTACCCAGAAGCTTTCAAAGCATGGCTTGGAGCCGCGTGGAAGGCTACCAAATCGCTGAGGAATTACCCCTTCTAATCTAGGATAAAATATCAGTAGAACCACCTTCGAGACTTCAGGGAAGGTAGGCTATGCCCTGTTCGTGGTACCTCATCTCCTCTCTCCAGCCTGCCTTAATCTAAATCTCACTATGCGGGGACCTAATAGCAAAATATTTATTTTTCTTTTTTCACACTTAATATAACATTTCTCTATTTTAATTGAGTAAAAATTTGAATTCTATGTGTTCATTTTGGCAAAATCTCACTAAATGAGCTTACAAAGAGTAGGCTACAGTCTGGCATGAGAAAACTAAATTTCAGGGAAAAAATCTACTTTAATTAAATATAAAAATAATCAAATTTTGGATATTGTATCTTTGTTTTTAAGAGCAAGAATCATGCAACTATGATACATACAAAAGTTAAAGCACAATCAATGAGATTACCTAAGCTCCAACACCGATTGCTTCCAGTTCCAAGGCTATTCCCATCTCAAAGGAGGAGTTTGAGACGAAGTTTGCAAACTGTCTTGCATTTAGCAAGGCTTCATCGATATCTCCCAACATATGGCCATAATCCGTGTGTTCTGAAATACAGGTGCCTGCAATTTGATCAAATGGTATTCCTTCTTGGCTTTGCATACTGAAATGCAGCAATTTAAGGACAGCGTCAGAGTCCTCAAAACAAGCTGCACCATGGGTTGAACAGAACATAAAAGTACCGATGGGTACATACGGGCTTCTAAGACCCGATTCTCCAGGGTAATTGTTTGCTATTGTAGATGTGCACTTCAGGGCGTTGTTAAGAAGAGTCATGCAAGCTTCCGGAATAGAAAGATGTGATTCAGCAACACAGTCAATGCCCATTTTGCTCCACCAGTGAGCTACAATTGCCTCCAAAGGCTTGGAAATTGATTCATATGGTGCAAGGTACATTCTAGGAACAATATCATACTTGCCGACAACATGACAAAATCTGCCCAACCAATCCTCGCGCCCAATTGCCTCCTGAATTGTGGCATTTCCAACCAAAGGAGCACCAAATGTAATGCAAAAGTAATTGGAGTTTCTCAATCGCTTTTCTAGGAACCAGAGAGTGGCCAGGGCTGCAACTGCACCTCCTACGGAATGGCCCACAAATACAATGCATTGTTCCTTTAAACCTTGCATCTGTGGAACAAACAAAAAAGGGAATTACATTCTACTTAAAATCTTAGATCTCTACTAAATAAAGTAAACTAGGCTCTTTCGAATATGGCACTCAACAATTGAGGAATATCTGATTGACAATAATTGATTATGTCTCTAGCATTGTGTGAAAGCTGGAGCATCACCATGATGACGACATGGTTCAAGTCTTTCCTTGAACCATTGGGACAGATCCTCATATCATTGTGGCTGCGACAAAGCAGGCCAAAAGTTCAAGGGATCTGCTGTAATCCCTTATTGATCAAACCAGTCAAATATTGCTTGATAATCCCTAAGGCTTAAAAACATGGAGTACTGAAATTTACGAATATTGGGGGCACAACTACTTGGGAATTCTGAAATTTAAGAATATTGGGTTACTAGAGCATATTATTATTAAGGGCTCTCATCAGGGTTCGAACCTGTATGTTCATGTTATGATGCCTATCTTAACTACTTGACTTTTGCCGAGCAACGATAACATTTGATTCAATTGGCCCGCAGTTGTACTTTAAAAACGATAACAGAAGAATTTTTTTTTAATATAGATCTTCCCTTTCTTGTATCATAGGTGATAGCTTTCAAATAGGGACTTTGACATTGCAAAACAGTTCTTTTGGTGCATTTTTATTTAATGATAACATATAGATTTTGTTAATGGTTTCAACATATTTGAGCTTTTTTTCGGAGTCATACTTACATTACTTTTCTTATAATAAATTCAATTTCTTTATTTTAATGAGATCTTGCGGCTGCCAGACCCAGTTGGAGTTTAAACAGCACCATTTGAGTTAGCATCACCTATTGAGATGTTCTCTTCTTTATGGAAACTTCACTAATAAAATCTCACCCTATCTAGCTCTAATACCAGGATAAAACTTTGAAAATTAACAACAGAAATATTATTTAAAACAAAATTATTATATTTATTTAATAAAAGACGACTATATTTATAGTTTCAAAGAAGCAACATAAACTTCTAAAATCATGAATCTAAGCATGACAGTGAACTGATACTCAGTGACATCTTAAACATCTCTAAGTTTTGGGATCCCTTCAAAACCCTCTTTCAATCAATAATTCTGATCAAAATCATTTATCTAATAAAATACATTCATATACATTAATTCATTAATTCCAACAGATAATTTTTTTTATACTAATACATGTGATAAATGCCCTGCAAATTATTAAATTTGTCATTGCATAAATTTCTGCACAGAAAGATCGAGATTGACCAAGCATACAGGAGTGCGAGATACTAACATTGATAGTGCAAAATTATAGAAAGACTTCGAAGCTACCTGACATTTGCCACAAATTTCTAGGATCCCTTCTCTAAAGGATGACAGTTAATCTGGAACTTCAATTTCCTAAAAAACAGATTCCTTCAATGCAATAAACTGATGATAATCGTATTGGGGGATTTATTGAACGGTTTTATTTTACCAAGGTTAAGATCACTTAAGTTTTGGCATAATTTACTGCACTTTAAGATGAGTTGTATAATATTCTGTGTACTGTGTAGTAGCCATCCTAATATATAGACAAAACTTTAAAAAAAGGTATTAGGCTGATCCAACAGAACTCTCATTAACTAATAACATCAATAAAAAAAAGTGCATTAGATTAAAACTCCAGGTGGGTACTGATCGAATAATTTGCAGATTAGAGCTCACTTTTGGGATGAAAGAGCAGGGATCCTACATCACAAAGCAACCTTATAATATGGATTCAAAGGTCTACTCACCTTGGCTTTGAAATCCTGAGATTTTCCAGAATATGGCGGGAATCAGGTTGAGAGCTCCCTTGTGAACCAAGGGCCGGTTTTTGCATTATCCTCTTTTAGGCCAGCAGAGAAGATATTTTCATTATGGTGTATATCCATATTTGCTATCCAACAATGAAATCTTCGTTATGAAACAAGAGGAAATATCACATATAATACACCTTCATCTTTTTTCAGAAAGAAACTGTCTCCTTTATTGTTGAGCCACCATGTTGCCTCCCAAGCGCAGGCAGGATCCACAGGTAGCAATCAAAGTTGCAAGCAGCCAAGACTGAACCTGTAACAACAAAATCTGAATTTAGCACCATGTGAGCGTGGGCATTACAAAAACCAAAGGCTTATTTGGTTAAAGTTAAAACCCCCTTAATGTTTTTGATTAAATTGGCTTAGAATTTTTTTGACAAGAAACGATTCAGATTTCTATTAGTCTTTTGAGCACGCAATAGAAACGCTGATTGATTTTAACCAAATTCATCCACTCTACTTCCACTACACCTATGGATTTTATCAGGTTACCAATTAACGAGGAAAAATTGAAGAGACTTAGAAATTTTTAGGGTTTGAAGATTTCTAGATTAGGCTATACAATACCAAATGGTGTGTTTTGGATCACTGTGAATGAGAAAAGAGCTGAGAGAGAAAAAAATGATGGATCAGGTACATTGATGCAAACAAATTACACAGTAAAATCCAGAAAAAGCACACTATTTAACAATATAGACAGTGGAAATCTAATGTCTTTAATATATGAATACTTTTCTTCATTAATATTTTAGATTACATTCCATGATCTATTGTCAAAAATAAAAAAAATAAATCATAAAATGATGATCCAAAATATTGAAGAAAAAATACTTATATTCTATATTTTAGACAAAAATGTCTTTGAACTTTAACCCAAATGAAAACTCACAAGCTCATACTCACAGTGGAGGGTTTGCCAAATCTACATCCATCGCTTGTGACCTCCTACTACCTTGGCATTTGAGTTCGCTGGAAATGTCTTTATAGAGTTTTTCCTCCCCATCTCTCATTTAAACAAAAATAAAAGCAGAATACCTAGTTCAGGAAGCAGCAGAGCAACATCTAGGAAAGCGCATTGGAAAAGAAGTGTCGGAGGCCGAGTCAGCAGTGAAGGAGGAGAGAAAATGTCATGTCATGTCATCTCAAAGTTTCTGTCGTATGAAAATTTTATATTGGATAGATTGCGAATATTTTTGGGGATTTATTCTTAGAGAATAAGACAGAAAATAAAAATGAAAGTCCTTGGAAGCTCTGTGGAAGAGGCTGCTTGGTATTGGGCCACACAGAAAATTTGTTAATATCTAATCAACAAATTGACTATGTCAACTGTTTGGGTTGGTTCTGTTTTGGTAATACAACATTTGTAAATTTATAGTTATTAAATCCATTAAATTAGCATTTTTTCCATAAATTTTCAGTTTGACTGTAAAATATGTTTTTTTAAGGCTGAAAAGTGTTTTATTTATCATTTGAATGAGTATGTGTTAATCATAACCAAAGTCTCGGAAGAAAACAATGTCAGAATCCTTTTTGCCTTGAAATTCACGCTAAACAGACGTACAAACGTCTTTTGGAATTTATTTGCAAGGAGCCTGCCAGGAAGTTTCATGGCAATATTTTAGATAAAGCGCTAACTTTCGTCCACTTCGCACCGTCCAAGACGGTCATTAGGTGACTAAAGTTGGCACAGCTATCCAGCCCCAGGAATGCACCGGGGCATGGATGTGCCGCTCATGCTGCATACCATACATTAAATCAAATCAACTGACAGCCTCTCTGTCCGTATTTTTTATTTTCGAACAGTCTCGTACAGCCGGTGAATAAATTTAGTGTTTAATAATTATTTAAATGTTTAATCATTTTAATAATAAATTTAATAATTTTAATAAATATTTACAAATATTATCAGCTCGTGAATAAATTTTTTTAATCTCTATTACACTAGCTTAAAGTAGTAATCCTTGAGAGTAATAACCTTGACCTCATACTATCTTAGTAGAACATTTTATACAAATTGAACGCTCTTTTAAATCTAACTTATCTTATAGACTCCATGCTTCACATTAAAATAAAAATTCATCTTTTGATGATTTACAACTTCCTTTAGTTTTTTGAAGAAGAAATGTGGGCCTAGAGTTTTGATACTTAAAAATTTTCTTTTTATAATTTTCAATTTAAATTGTATTTAGTGTCTATCTTTTTATATAATTTATTTATATGTTGACTAAAAGATTACATTCCTAACTCATTATTTAAATGTTTAATAATTTTAGAAAAATAATTTAAATTTAATAATATAATATGTGAATAAATTTAAATTATTTTTTAAAACTTATTAAACATTTAAATAATTAGTTAAGAATGTAATATTTTAGTTAACATATAAATAAATTATATAAAAAGATAGGAATTTAAATTATTTTTCTAAAATTATTAAACATTTAAATAATGAGTTAGGAATGTACTATTTTAGTCAACATATAAATAAATTATATAAAAAATAGACATTACATACAATTTAAATTGAAAATTATAAAAATTATTTTTAAGACTCTTTTAAAAGATTTGTCAAACATAAAAATTATTTAAAGAAGAATATAATAAAATATTGAAGATATTTGCTCATGGTTTTTTATTAGTTTAATTTTACCTAGTTTTCCACATAAATTTGTGTGTTTACATGTGCATAGTTATTTTTTTGTTAGTTTTATATTAAAAAATTTCTCACAATTGGTATTAGAGAAATTTGTAAATGTTTATCAAATCTTATCAAAGTTGGATCCTAAAAGACCTATGGAAATTCTCAGTCTGAAATTTTGTGTAAGAATTCTAAGTCAGATTTTATACTTTTGTATTTTGAATGTGTTGATTGTAGAACATTAATTAATTTCAATGTTTGCAAGATAGAAATGATTTCCCATTTATATCATGGGAGAAGACACATTCTAAGGAGACGTGTCTCATGAGAGGACATGTCTCCACAAGGTGGAGACATGTCTGCTCATGGGATGTGTTCCTTGAGCGCACAGGTTCCCTTGGTAAATTCAGTAGTTAATATTTTACCAATTATCATGCTTTTAACAAGCAGCAATCAAAGATTCGAATAATCAAGATTCAAATTATTTATCCTTCAATTTCTATCATAATCAAGATTCAAATAACTTATTTGAAGACATTTATATTTAAGAGTAGTTTGATTAAATATAAATGATGATGATGCATAAATGCAATCACCATTTATATTTGACTGATGCTATCTTAAATCGACACTCCCTCTTAGCTAGGGAAGATATTTCAAAACAAATAAGTGGAGATATCACCTTCACACATGATAACGAAGATATGATATGTTTTCTCAATATTTTCAAGTCACGTGAAATTCTTCATAAAACATCTTCATTATGGTATGTGTACTGACATCAAGTCACATGATGTCTACCATAATAATTCATGGCATGTCCATGGATATATAATTGTCCACCATGATCATCTCTTAAGGATCACAATGATCTTCAAATGACATCAAGTTCCATGATATCCATCAAAGTGTTCAAGAGATACTATCATGACATGTCCACATATATCAAGTCACATGATATCTATCATGATAGTTCAAATCATCATTGTAGATTCGTCACTTTACAATGTCACATACAAGTGTTCATTATTAGAAAGATCATCACCTTTCAATAGTGTACACAGAGGGAGCAGGCCCATAAGGTCATGGAGTTACATACATAACAAAAGAGTTTACACATTAAACATCTTTAAATATATTAGTACAACTTCTAAACAATTTGAATTTCAAACATAATATCAAATTACATTTCAACCATACCAAGTTTCTTCCTAAAGTGTTCAACCTTGACTCTGGAGAGAGGTTTGGTGAGAATGTCTGTAGTTTGATCATTTGTACTAATATACTCCAAGTGGATTACATTCCTTTCTACCATATCTCTTACATAATGGTAGGGGATTTCAATATGCTTAGATCTATCATGGAATACTAGATTTACAAAGAGCTTAATGCAACTCTGATTATCACAATGAATGATAGTAGGATTCAAGGGTTCACCAAAGAGTCCCACAAGCAATTTCTGGAGCCAAACTGCTTATCTTGCCCCCAAAGAGGCTGCAATGTATTCAAATTCCAGAGTCAAGCTTTGTGCTATTGAAGACTATTTTCTGCAGATCCAAGAGATCATAGCTGATCCTAAACTAAAGCAACATCTTGATGTGCTTTTCCGATCGGTTACACTTTGAGTCTAATCTGGATTAGAGTATCCATGTAGGTCTAGTTGGTCATTTCTATAAAGAAGACCATATCCAATAGTTCCTTGAAGATATCTCAATATTTGTTTTAGAACCATAAGGTAAATTTCCTTTGGCACACAAATGAACTAGCTTAGAGCATTCACTGCATAGCAAATATCAGGTCTCGTGTTAACCAGGCACATTAATGATCCAATAATTTATCTATATAGGGTTGAATCTGCACACTTAGATTCCTTTTTTGCTTCTTTCAATTTGTGAAGGTTGGATTCCATAGGTGTAGACATGAGTCTACAATCCAACATTCTAAATCTCTTCAGAATATCAATAGTATACTTTCCTTGGTTTAGTATGATTCCATCTAGTTTCTGCCAGACTTCCAAACCTAGGAAGTAGTGTAAAATTCCCAAGTCTTTCATGTCAAACTCTAAAGTTAGATCCTTCTTTCCTTGAGTAATGAGGTGATCTTCTCCTGTCATCAGCAAGTCATCAACATATAAAATAATTATTAACATATTACCTTAAAGTAAAGATTTGGGTCTGGATCATTCTTGGAGAACCCTAGTCCCAAGAGGTAGCTATCAATTCTTTCATACCAAGCCCTGGGATCCTATTTAAGTCCATATAGTGCTTTCTTTAGTCTGCATACTTGTGAGTCAAGTTTATGTATCACAAAACCTTTGGGCTATTCTAGATAGACTTCCTCTTCAATGGTTCCATTTAGGAAGGTATTTTTTACATCCATTTGGTGGATCTTCCAACCTTTAGCTATTGTAATGGCTATCACTACTCTCACAGATCTGTTATGGGCAACAGGTGCAAATGTTTCTTCATAATCAATGCCTTCCTTCTATGAAAAACCTCTTGCCACAAAACATGCCTTATGTTTTTCTATACTGCTATCAACAACATGTTTGATTTTGAACAACCATTTAGAAGAGACAACAAATTTCTCTTTTGATCTAGGCACTATATCCCATACATCATTCTTTAGAATGGACTAATACTCTTCCGTCATTGTGTCCTTCCATACTTGATGTCTGAAGGATTCCGAAATACTAGTGGGTTCTAAATTTATGATGTCATTCATTAGAGCAACATAGCTTGAGAATCGTTTGGGTCTTTTACTCTCCCTAAACATTCCTTTGGGTTTTGCATGATTCTCATCTTCTTTGATCATATTTCTAGCCCAAAGTGGCCTCTTCTTGTCATTGTCATTTGTATTCTCATTTGAAGTAGATAGAAGTTCATTTGGTATTTCCTGGGGATACTCCCTTTGAATCTTAGGGGTAGGATCCTCGTCTAAGACTCTAGGTGAATAAGTTTCTATCTCACTTGAACTTCTTGCCCTTTTGAATGCAATGTCTTCTTCAAAGATGATATCTTTGCTCAATTCAATTTGTTTCTGCCCAGGTATGAATATCCTGTAAGCTTTGGAGGTTTCACTATATCCCACAAATACCCCTTTCTTTTTGAAGGTTCTAGTTTGAATCTCTTCTCTTTGGGCACATGAATATCGACTGGGCAACCAAAAATCCTAAAGTGACTAATATCATATTACTTAGAAAAAATTCATATTTTTTGAAAAATTGAATTCAAATCACATTCTTCATAATGTCAAGTATGATCAGATTTGAAGATCGTCTTGAGGAAGCAAACAACTTCACCTCATGGAAATTCAGAATCATGATGATTCTCAAAGAAAATAAGTTAGACTCATTTGTGAAATAAAACAAGGGGGAACTAGAGGATGATCCTGAGAAAACTCAATGGATTGAGAATAATGAAAAAGCCATGAAAATATTAGTAGATGTAGTTAGGGACCACATAGTACCTATTCTAGCAAAACATGAAACTGCATATCTAATGTTCAAATCCCTTGAGAGCACCTATGAGATAAACAACACCTGTACGACTCTTGCATTAAAGAGGAAAATCAACAATGTCCAAATAAACAAAGGAGAAACTATTAATGCATAGTTCATGAGGATCATTGAACTAAGGGATCAATTATATACAATTGGATATCAAATTGATAGCAAAGAGTTAACTCTAATTGCACTAGGAGGCCTACCAAAATCATGGGAGTCATTTGTTCAAGGAATAAGTGTGAGATCTAAAATTGCCAAGTTTGATAGGCTAAGAGTAGACTACCTACAAGAGGAAACAAGAATCTCAACAAAAGAAAACAAACAAAAGAACATAGATGAAGACATTCATGTGGTCAACACTACATCTAATAAAAGGGGTAAGAAAAAATCTTACGGGAAAGGATCATTTAAGAGAAAGAGAAATTCCTATGGAAAAGGATCATCCAAGAAGAGGAAAGACATCTCTCAAGTACAATGTTTTAAATGTCATCAATATGGGCACTATGCAATGAAGTCCCCTGACAGATCAAAACAACAAGCATCCTTTGCTAAAGTAGGAAAGTTGATACCATGTAAATGTTTATCAAATCTTATCAAAGTTGGATCCTAAAAGACCTATGGAAATTATAAGTCTGAAATTCTAGATTTGATTTGGATTCACTCAACCTGGCTCTGATACCATGTAAATTTTTATCAAATCTTATCAAAGTTGGATCCTAAAAGATCTATGGAAATTATAAGTCAGATTTTATACTTTTGTATTTTGAATGTGTTGATTGTAGAACATTAATTAATTTCAATGTTTGCAAAATAGAAATGATTTCCCATTTATATCATGGGAGAAGACACATTCTAAGGAGACGCATCTCATGAGAGGATGTGTCTCCACAAGGTGGAGACACGTCCGCTCATGGGACGTGTTCCTTGAGCGTGTGGGTTCCCTTGGTAAATTCGGTAGTTAATATTTTACCAATTATCATGCTTTTAACAAGCAGGAATCAAAGATTTGAATAATCAAGATTTGAATTATTTATCCTTGAATTTCTATCATAATCAAGATTCGAATAACTTATTTGAAGACATTTATATTTAAGAGTAGTTCAATTAAATATAAATGATGATGATGATGCATAAATGCAATCATCATTTATATCTGACCGATGCTATCTTAAATCAACACAAGTATTATGGGATAATTTCCAATAGTCATAGCTAGTGCAAATAATTGGGGAAAAGAATGGGAGCCGCAATGTAGTACATGGGATGAACTTTCATTTTTCTAGTTGGGATATATTTAAATGGTAGGCTTTAGTGAAGTGGATAATAAGAATATGCACATAGTACAGTGTAACATCTATTTCCTATTACTATCTATTGGCATATGATGGTTGTGGACATGATTTTTGACTACCTATGTTGTCATTGATGGCAACTAAAGTCTTTAGTTTGGTCCATAGTATCAATTATGATCATACCAACAAAAGATCTATGTTTTTGTAGTTTACTAGCTAAACAAGACATCTAGTTATTTTGTTGATTTGGTCACCTCACAGGATCATCATTTTGTTGTATGGATCTACAAGGATGGTTTCCCAACACGTATCTTACTCTACTGAATAATTTTTTTGGCATTACAACTATCATAGCTCAAATTAAGAGGTTTGTTGGTATAACTCATTGTTTATTCTTCTCTTGTGGCCAACATGTTCAATATCTTGGATCGCGGATGTATATGGAGTAAATGTTTAGTTATTTTCTTATGTTTGAACCTTTGTTTGAGTCTTTACTACACACTAAATTATGACTTATGATTTTGGGCCGACTCAAGGAAAGCTATTATATTTTCCTACAAGCTAACATATAGTGACATCGATGATAGTGGATATATAAAGAAGATCGGTACTTCATCTTTGGTGTAAGAATGTGAAAAAAAATGTGTGTATGGAAAGTGTGTGTGGTATTTATGCAAAAAGTTTGTATAGTATGGTGAGCCTACATCATAAAATCATCAAGTGAGTTATTGTATGCATTGCAGTAAGGCTTCTATTGAAGTGTAGAATAGAGCATGAAAAAGAGTGATCAAAGAGTAGATTGTGTGCTTCATTGGAACTAAACTTTGGCATTTGAAGATGTTATCCTGTTAGTTCAAATTTTGTACCAACATTCTATCATATGTATTGTAGGAAGTGAGTTTAAATGCAAGTGCATTCACCTTTTATCTTCATTTTTAATAGAGTAAAAACTTTGTGGATTAATCTCCACGGTGGTTTTTCCCCTAACAGGGTTTCCATGTAAAAATATCTAGTGTTATCGTGTTCATTATTGTGTGCACATGTTTTCATCAGTCTTATGTTGCTGATATTACATAAAGTTCATATCTTGGTGTAGATGGTTTTTAAATTTAATATGAATAGTAAAATTTGTTGAACACTGATTCACCCTCCCACCTCTCAGTGTTCCCTACATCCAATAATTGGTATAAGAGAAAGGTTCCTCTTCTAAAGCCTAACAACTTGAGGTGGATACAGTGATTATAATGGATGCTAGTGGTATTCAACAATAGCTGATGGTGGCAATTGATGATCTTGATCAATCCAAAGAAGAAGTCATAGAACTCAAAGAATTTCTTGCAAATGCTGAAAAATTCATTCAATCATTGAAAATCAATATAAGTGATTCAAGAGAAAAAAGCAAGCAACTATGTGATCAGCTGAAGCAAAAAAAAAGGCTCAGATGATGTGCATTTAAATCAAACCCAAAAAGAGATGACATGAGAATGTGAGAAGCTAGCTAAGGATAATGAAGCCCTAAAACTTGAAATGGAATCAGTGGCAATAAGGTTTACTAAAGAAACTAAGAAAAGAAAGAAGAATAAGGAAAATCTAGCCCAATCCTTGAAGGATAAAACCAAGGAATGCATCAAAATTAATAGTGGATTCATTTAGCTGGAAATGGAACTACTACAATCCAGAAGCAATGAGGAAGAGCTTGAGAGACAGTTAGTAATTCTCACAAATGAGATGGCTAATGCAAATGAATTCAAAGAAAAATTTAAGATGAGCTCCACCAAGCTTGAAGAAATAACTAAAAGCTAGAAAGGTATAAATGATAAGTGTGGTCTTGGATATGAAGAAGGAGAATATTCTCTATCTAATTAGAAGAATCCTAATTTAAAGAAGAATAGAGGAAGAAGATATCCGGTAAGGAAACATAATGCTCAAAGATTTAATGGATATTGATTTCTTTGTAATAAATTTGGACACATGGCTTCTTAGTGTAGAAATATAAGTCCTATCATTTTACCATTTCCTAGTCAATGTTTTTAATGCAAAAAGTTTGGTCATAGAGTATTAGAATGCATAAGAATAACTGTTAATACAAGTAACATTAGATGTTATGCCTATGGAATATTTGGGCATATTGCTAATCAGTGAAAGACAAGTGGAAATCAATGGAGAGGTTGGTATAGACAAATAAGTCTGGTATGCTTTAATTGTAACAATCTTGGTCATACAGCAAAATTCTACTGGAACAAAAATATGAATAAAAGGAGTTTGTATTATCAGAGAAGGATTTCGTAGAAAGATAAAAAAGGTAAGACAAAATATTTTGTGGAAAAGATAAAAGATCAGATGAAAAATACATGGATGAGAAAAAATAAATTCGATGATGGGAATAAGCCTACACCGAAAGCCTCCACTAATAGCCCTTTTGGTAACTGGTGTCAGACCAATGGCCTAGGGGGAGTTTTTCATGAAAATTATCTTATACCCCCCTATGTATTGCAAGTGTTAGATTGGTGGATGTTGTCAGACATTGATTCACTCTCAAAAGGAAGTATTAGAATTTGTATGATCAACTAGAAGAAATTGGAATGATCTATAGCTAGATCTTTTGCCTACTGTCTGAATCTGTTGTGTAATTGAAATTTCTAGGGAAATGCATTTAATGCATCAAAAGTGAAAGTTAGCAAAGTTATATAAGGGAATTTTGAACCTCATTTTTTGTACATTGTATTGAAGAAGAACAAGCTCATTGGAATTTTTCTACTCGTCTCAAAGGATTCAAAGGATTTTGGGTAGTGAATCTTAAGGTATTTCCATTAATCATTATCTTTTTGTATTTCATGGTTGTCTGTTTGGAATATAATCATGAAGAAAATCAAAGTTGTTGTAACCCTAGATGAGTTTAATAATCCAAAGATTAGGGATGAGTGAAATTTGTTGCCGCTCTTGAATTGCAAAAGGCTTGAAGGATCTAAACATAGAAATCTAGATATTTGGTGTGAGTTCCCTCATTTTGTTAATACGGATATTGTTCAACTTTTCTTGAATAAATTGGATGGTGACACCATTACATTGGACAAACCATATCAAATCACCAAGGACATGATCAAGGATCTAACTGGACTGTGTAAAGATGGTGACATTTCAAAGAAAAAGTCAATTAGAAATGTGGAAGTCGAAACCCTAACTGGAATCAGGGGAGATCAAAGGGAACTAATAATTTCATCAATTAAAGACCACCTAACCAAGTATGTGGCTTATGGGATTTCATATAAAATCTATTTCAGGAACTGTGAGGGATCAACTTCAGTTGGTGCTGCTTATATTGCTCATAAGATGATAATTGAAGGCGAGAACTTTGACCTGTGTAGCTTGTTGAAAGAACAACTGATGGAAAATGTCAAGTTCACTAGGGACATAAGTCTACCATTAAATGATAATGTGGTATGGAAAGGTAATATACCTATTTGCAAACAAATATTCAATCATTACAACTCCTTTAAGATCTATAAACAATTATATGATAGTTTCTTTAGAAAAGTATTAATGAGATTTGGAGAAGGTGGTGCTCCACTCCTAGCAAGAATAACTGAGATTGGATCATCTTCTGGGAAGGGAGAGAAAGAGCATTAAATGAAAAGATTTTATGATGATGTGACTCCTTCGGCACTCAAGCTTGCAGAGACTGAAAAGCAAGAAATAAGTCAAGTGGTTGTGGACATAAAGGGTGAATCTTCTGAAGAGTATATTCTAGGAGATCCTCCAAAACTAGTTGAACCGAAACATTTTGTTACTTTAGATAGTGATGATGAAGAAGCTTTTTTTAAATATAAAATATTAAAGATCATTCATAGAGAGAATGGCATGCAAAAGGTGTTTGGAATGTGGTTAGACAAACCATCTTTTGAGCAGGACCTTATTGAAAACACTTTAGAAAGATTCTTTGTGGACAATAATGTGGAGTTGGGGAGCTTACAAAATATTCTCCCAGATGAAATTCTTGAGTGTGTGAAGGGAGCTATAGAATTTGTGCCCTCGAGAAGAAAAGAAGAAGAGATAATTTCTCACCTAAAAATGTAGTTTAGGTTATCTCTCTCAAAATTGAAGAAGAGGATGATTGAATTAAGACAGTGCATCGATTCTCCAAATAACATCTTCAACTACTACCTAAAGTGGCCCCATGTGATAGGGAAGTACAAATAAAAACTGGAGGAAATTGAGAGTGAGCTGGTTAAAATTGGAGAGGACTATAGTATGCTCTTGGACTCAAATGGAGATATGAAGAAGAAGGTTAGCAATTTACAGGATGAGCATGAAAAATTTATTCATACTAAGAATGTTCTCACTGACACATTCTAGAAGGTTAAGGATCTAATTGAAGGTAGACTTGAATAGATGGTTGAGATTCTCAGATCAGGAGAGCAACTGCAACAGGGAATCACTATTCCTAAGCACCTTAATCAAATCATCAACAGGACATTTGAGAACAATAGCCTGATTATTTCCATGAAATTTTCTATGGATTCCTTGAAGAATTTCCTTCTAGAAATGAAAGCTAAATATAAGATAATCTTCTAAATTTTTGAAGAATGAAGTAAGGGATAGTACAGTATTTTAAGAAGTTAAGGAAAGAAGTGTAGAGTGGATGCTATAAAGTTTTTTCATTGATGTCAAAGGGGGAGAAAATGGAGTAAAAAAATTCTTGGAATTTTTAGGGGGAGTAGCAATTTTGATATAATACTTTTTGATTTTTGGGCACTTAGTAAATTTTTCACTAAGTATTGCCATCAATGCCAACAGGGGAGATTGTTGGCATATGATGGTTGTGGATGTAATTTTTGGCTTCCTGTGTTGTCATTGATGGCAACTAAATTCTTCAATTTGGTCCACAGTATCAGTTATGATCGTACCAGAAAAAGATCTATGTTTCTGTAGTTTACCGTCTAAACAGGACATTTGGTTAGTCTGTTGATTCGGTCACCTCACCGAATCATCATTTTTTTTTGTGGATCTACAAGGAAGGTTTCCCAGCATGTATCTTACTTTGCTAAAGAATTTTTGTGGCATTACAACTATCATAGCTTGAGTTAAGAGGTTTGGTGGTATAACTCATTGTCTATTCTTCTCTTGTGGATGACATGTTCAATATCTTGGATTGCAGATTGTAATGGAGTAAATTTTTAGTTTTTTTTTTATGTTTGAACCTTTGTTTGGGTCCCTACTACACACTAAATTATGACTTATGATTTTGGGCTGATTCAAGGAAATCTATTATATTTTGCTTCAAGTCGACATATAGTGGCATTCACGATAGCAGATATATAAAGAAGATTGGTACTTCATCTTGGTGTAAGAATTTGAAAAAAAATGTGTGTATGGAAAGTGTGTGTGGTATTTATGTGAAATTTTTTGTATAGTATTGTGAGCCTACATCAGAAAATCATCAAGCAAGTTACTATATTTGTTGCAGGAAGGCTTATGTTGAAGTGCAGAATAGAGCATGAAAAAGAGTGTGATCAGAGAGTAGATTGTGTTCTTCATTGGAATTGAAATCTAGCATTTGAAGATGTTTTCCCATCAGTTCAAATTTTGTAGCAACATTCTATCATATGTATTGTATGCAGTGAGTTTCTATTTTGTTGAGCAGTGAGCCTGAATGCAAGTGCATTCCCCTTTTATCATTATTTTTAACAGAGTAAAAAACTTTGTGGATTAATCTCCACCGTGGTATTTCCCCTAACAAGGTTTCTATGTAAAAATATCTGGTGTTATGGTATTCATTATTGTGTGCACATGTTTTCATCTGTCTTATGTTTCTAATACTACATAAAGTTCATATCTTGCTGTAGATGGTTTTTAAATTTAATATGAATAGTAAAATTTGTTGAACATTGATTCACCCCCTCTCTCAATGTTACCTACATCCAACACTATCTTATGTATATGTAATTATATCACTATATAAATCGACGTCATGGGTTGTGCATATTGTTAAGTTTACTCCCTTACTAGTAATTAAATCTAATAGTATGAGATGTTTTCTTTTCATCATAGATAGTGATAGATTGGGAAAAGGGATGAGACCCATGATTTTGTAAGGGATACATCAACATTCATCTTTCTAGTTGGGATATAATTAGGGGCTTATGTGATAGTAAATTAGGTTAAGGGGAAGATTCTTGCAATAAGGTTGCAACCATTTCCATTGTGCAAGTTGATTTCTATATGAACATGCAATTTGTTCAAGTTGTTTGTACTACATATGTGATTGGTCAATTTCCTAATCACACTATGTATATGTGATTCTTGCATTAGTTATCACATTATGTATGTATTCTTTAGTTAGTCACTATTTGTACCTGCAATGTGTGATCTAGTCACCTTATTTATAGTTAATATTTCCTAAGCTAACCCCCATGAGTACCTATGGAGTGTAGATGAGCTAATCACCTATGTATATGTGATACAAGAGAGAGATAGACACATTATGCATAGATGTTTAAGGCTTGATCCAATCACTATGAGAACATATGATGTTGAAATGATATGGTCCTTGTGTGGTTTGATGTGTTCTCATACATTAATATTGTTGCAAGAATACAAATAATGATGTTGTTGATTTCAACTGGTCAATTGGTTACCAACTAGTTGTTGTCATTAATGTCATGGTTGTAGGTTATTGGTTATATATGTCAAGGATATTGAGAAAATTGTATTGAAGAAAGGTTGTAGGTGTTAAATGGTTGATCTAGCTTTTTCTCCTATGTTTTTGTGGTTTAAATATGTTGATCGTGATTGTTGGAAGCCACTATATCTCGATTTTTTGTTGTTGATTCATTGTACAGTGCGAGTTGTGTTTACCAGTTGTGAACTATGGTTTTCTTTGTTTTTGGTTGAGATTCAAGATAAATTTAGTTGTGCTAGATTTATCTTTGGTAAAGTCTTATGACTTGTGGTTCTAGATTTGAGTTGTTTTTATTGTATTGAAGATAATTTTGGTATCTAGAAAGTTCAAGCTTAATTACTCTATGTGTTTTACACTAGTTTGGTTGACCTTGTTTTGAACACAATCTTTAGAGCTGATGAAGTATGTTAGATCTATTTGGGTCCTTATCAAGCATGTGTTTTGGTCACCCTCATTCTAATTCCAGCCAAGGATGTTTTGGCGTCGACCTAATTTGAATTTAATGTTGGATGGCTGACTTTGGATATGTTTCAAAGTTGAAGATGGTATAAATGTAGAATGAGTTAGTGGTGAAGAAGGACAAAACAAGAGAGATAAGTTCAAACAAATAGACCAGATAGATACAAGATTGATGTAAATCAGTGAGTGTGAGAATCAGATTAGTGCAAAGCCTAAATTTTGAGTTTCTAGATGCAATGAGTTAATCACTCTATTATTCATGCATGTATGCAAGTGATTAAACAATTTGTGGTGGATTTCTCTATTGCATTGAGATTGTCTTCTCTTTGTGACATATATCTTTTATCTTCTTTGTATCTTTGTGGTAGTGAGACCTCCAAGTTGTTAGCATTGTTGGATAGTGAGTCATGATTCAGACAATGAGTCCTTGTTTTGGCAGTAAGCCTTTTGTAATTGGTATACTAGGGATGATAAGAAAAAAGGGATTATGGATAAATATTTTGAGTTCTTAGAAATCATTGATTTTTTCATATTTTCCATTGACCCAAAAAGTTAATTCTATCTACAAACCATCTTCTCCCCTCCTCCTAAACCTAGTGTATCTAGGGTTCGAAAGATACCTTTCCAAGGTCTTATTTTGTGCAACACTACCCTTCCTACACAAATAAATCTTCATTTAGTAATGTCACAACCCCAACTGGTCCCATGGGGGACTGTCATAGGTCCTCTAACCTTTGGAATCGGTGCACAACTCCATGACTTACCCAAAGGTTTCGGGAATATTATACCCAAATTTAGTGGAGATGGGATAGTTTCTCCTAATGAGCATATGAAGGCTAAGTTATTTGTTGCCTCTTCCATTCTTGTAATACAACATGAAGATGTTTCTATGAGGCTCTTTGCAAAATCTTTGATAGACGATGTTGTTGACTAGTTTTATTCTCTTCCTAATGGCTCTATTAACAATTGGGCTACCTTAAGAATAAGGTTTGAGAATAGATTTAAGTCTGCAGAAAATGATCAAGTATTGGTTGCTCAATTAGGTTCAATGAAAAAGGAGGTTCATGAGTCAATGAGGGATTTTGTGGCCAAGTTTAATAAGTTATATAAAAAAATTAATGTGAGCATGAGTTATAGTCTTGAATTGTTGAAAGCAATGTTTATTAACACTCTTCCAACAGATGTGAGTTTCATTATCAAAAGGGAAGGCACGACCGATGTAGTCATTGCACAAGATAGAGTTGTATCCATAGAGGATGATTTGATTGTCTCTATAAAATGGAAGAAATAACTACAAACTAGTAGACCTTCACCATTAAATTCTACTTACCTAGTCATTTAGAGATTAGCGAACAACATAATCACTCTTAAGAGACAAATGCCAAAGGGTTCCTCAAAAACGCCCTATCAAGATGTTCCCAAGAATTATCAAGGAGCTCCCAACAAAACACTTTCATTGGCCACTTCAAATCAAAGGTTGGAAATTGTGGGTCCTTCTTCTTCTTCTAGTAAGGGGAATCATTGTAATTTTCATCTAACTTTAGATCATGATGGAGCTACTTGTCCAAATATTATTAGGTTCATGCAAATGCTTTCGACAAATTAACACATTGTAGAACCATATGTAGAAGATCCTACCTCATTGAATGATGTTGGCATGAACTTCTTTGAGTTCATATCAGAGGCAAAAGCTGGAAATGATGTATATGTTAGAGTTGACCACCCTAATTGTGTTATTTTCACTATAGCACAACATGCCAAAGCTGATCAGGGCAGCTCATGTTTAGCCCGGAAGCACATTTTAACAAGGCAAAAAAAGCAAGAATAAACTGCTCCCAATGGTGTAAGAGTTGAGCTACCATCTTCCTCATATTTTGTCCCTTCCTTCCGGTTCATTTGATATAGTTGAGTCCTACAAGAATACCAAAATCCAAATTTCACAAGTTGAATACTTCAAACTCAATCCCTCAGAACTAGATAGGCTAGTGAAATATGTTAAGCAAGAGCCTTCACCATCCCAATGTAATGCTCAATTTTTTCATGATAATGAAGCCAACCTTGGGAACCATATTTTCTCTAATATTGTAGATAAGCCTTCAAGCTCACAAAACCCATTCATGAAATGAGAACCTTTCTATATATCATTATACATTGTTGGTTTTAGACTGAGTAATTATATCATTGACTCTAGAGCTTCTAAAAATGTGATGCCTGCCCAGATAGCTAAAGCCCTAGGTTTATCCTATACCTCTTCCCAAGGAAAATTTTATTCCATGTATGGCTCTTCAATTCCTATTATAGGTCAAATCAAAGATGTTCAAGTAGCCCCAGTTGCTTTTCCCAAAAAAAGGCTGAAATTGACTATATTGGTTGTTGACATTTTTGCAAGTTATGGTATGCTTTTGAGTAGGAGTTTTTGTAAGGATTTGGGTGGAGAAATCTAGATGGATTGGTATCATGCCTTAATACCCTTGGATGGAAAGAAAATACACCTAAATCTTGAACCCAAGGAAAATTTCACTATCTTAAAGTTTGGCGATCCGAGAGTAGATATTTTATTTGTCAAAACAGGACCACGAACCTATATGTGCACTTCTAGCCAAGAGGAAAATATGAATCCTATTAGAACTGATTTGGTTAATGAATTGCGGACACTTGAGTTTGATGGAAGTTGTGCTAGTGTCAGGTCAAGTGTTAGAGTAGTTTTGATTTCGCCTAATGGCTATAAGTTCCCCTTTTCTTTCAAATTGGAGTTTGCTAATACCAATAATATGGTCGAGTATGGATCTATATTGCTTGGTCTAAGTGTAGCCAAAGATAAGGGTATCAAACAATTGAGGGTTGTGGGAGACACATAATTAGTGTTGAAGCAGGTGACAAAGATTTACAATATGAAAATTGGCCAACTTAAGCATTATAGGAAAAAAGTTTGGGATTGTATAGAAGATTTGATGCTTTTTCTATAGAGTATGTTCCTAGGGAAAATAATGCTAGGACTGACTTTGTGGTAGTCTCAACACCATTTCTCTTGCTACATCTAGATTTCAAAGATGAGTCACTATAGAATTGAAATTGTGTATAGACCTAGTCTTCCTGACAATGTAAATCATTGGCAAGTGTTCAATTATGATCAATAGATTATTGATTTTTTGGAGAAAGTTGAAGCCTTTGCTCACATCTATTTTTAAGGTAGTCAAGATAAAAGTAATTATTTTTTAGAAGGTGGCATTGTTTCCCCTGATGGGAAGGAGACGAAGATTATCCAATTGAAAGGTAACAAGATTCCAAAGGGTTTAGTTTCTCTTGAACATTTATTCAACGAGAATTATCAATATTTGAAGCAGAAGGGTAAAGTATCTATCAAGGCATCTGTTGAGTATGATAATGTGAATATTGGTACAAAAGATGATTCTATTATTTTTTGTATTGGGAAGTGTTGTTCCGAGGAGGAGAGAGAGAGATTGATCTCTCTATTGAAACGTTACAAGGATGTCTTTGCATGGTGTTATGTAGATTTAAAGAAGTTTAGAAATGGAGAATTCTAGCATAAAATTCCACAGAAACCTGGTGCCACACCTTACATACATAAACAACAAACATATAATCCCAAGGTTGCAAAAGCAATTTTCAATGAAATTGATAAAATTCTCAAGGAAAGGATTATTTATCCCATCCATCATTCCATGTGGTTAGCCAATATAGTTCCTGTGAGAAAGAAAAATGAAGAAATAAGGATATGTGTTGACTTTAGGAATTTAAATCAGGCATCTTTGAAAGACAATTACCCACTATTTGTAATGGATCATATTTTGCAAACAATTGTTGGCTCCAAAATGATGTCCATGCTTGATGGTTTCTCAAGTTATAATTAGGTCGAAGGAGCTCCAAAATACTAGCATAAAACAACATTCACCATGCCCATTGGTGTTTTTTCCTATAATAAAAATGTCATTCAACCTTATTAATGCAAGAGCCACTTTTCAAAGGGCTATGGATTTATCTTTTGGTGATCTCAAGAATAAAATTATAGTGATTTATTTGGATGACCTATCAGTTTTTTTCTAAAAAGAGAGCCAGTCATTTACATGATTTGGAAGTAGTATTGTAATGTTGCAAAGAAGAAGGTATCTCTTTCAACCCTAAGAATCCTATCTTTGTTGTGACTGAGGGAAAATTATTAGGTCACATTATTTCAAAGGATGGAATCAAGATAGATCTAGAGAGAGTGAAGGAAATCATTTAGTTGTGATTACCTGCCAATAAATATGGTACCACATCTTTCTTTGGTTAGGTGAAATTTCTAAGGAGATTTTTTCCTAATTTTGTTGAGCTAAGGAGTCCCATTTCTGATATGATGATCACCCAATGTTTAAATGGAGTAGTGAGGGAAAACAATCTTTTGAAGATATTAAAACAGCAATTGCAAATGCTCCCACTTTAGTTCATCCTGATTTTACTAAATATTTCATCATATATACTTACGCCTCTGAGCATACCTTGTCAACCACCTTACTACAAATGAATGAGCAAGGTATTGAAGCCCCTATCTCTTTTATGAGCACTCCTCTAAAGAAGTATGAACTTAAATATTCACCACTTGAAAAACATGCATATGCTATTGTGAAGGCTTTCAATAATTTTAGGTTCTATATTCTTCATTCTCATACTATTGTTTTTGTTCCTGAAATAGCTGTGAAAAGTATTCTTACTCAGCAAGATATTGGATGCAACAAAAGAGGATCTTGGATAGCCCAGATTCAAGAATACGATCTAGATATTAAACCCACTAATCTAGTTAGGGGAAAATTTTTGGCTAAAATGATTGTTGAGAGTGAAGTTGTTGAAGAAGAAGAGTTTTGATTAGTACTATTCACAAGGACAACTAATGATTAGTTTTCTAATGTATCTTATTTCCTAACCTTTGGTGACTTCCCATCACATTTGTCATCAAGAGAATAGAGAAACTTAAAACTCAAAGAAAACAAGTACATTCTTTGGGAAGGGAATTTGTATAAAAAAGGTGTGGATGTGACCTTCTTAAGGTGTATTGACAAAGAGCAGCAAAAAAAGAAATTGGAAGCTTTTCATAGTGAGGCATGTGGTGGACTTTTTTTAGTTCTGTGACAGCTTTCAAAATCCTACGTCATAAATTATATTGGCTACATATGTTTAAAGATGCTTATGAGTGGGTGTCAAAATTTGAAAAGTGTTTAAAATTCACTAGCAGACCACAACTTGTTTCTTTACCCTTGAAACTTGTGGTAATTGATGAGCCCTTTAAAAAATGGGGTGTGGATTTCATTGGGCCAATTAGCCTAAGTTCTAGTGTGGGACATACACACATATTGACTGCTATAGACTATTTTAGCAAATGGGTGGAAGCTATTCCAATGAAGCATACAACCACTGAAGTCGTATGTAATTTTCTAAAGGAGAATATTTTAGTAAGGTTAAGAGTTCCTAAGAAAATTTTCACTGATAACAATAGCTCTTTTCCCTCTACCAAAATTACCCTTTTCTGCTACAACTATGGTATTAGTCTTTCTCATTCATCTGATTATTATTTGCAAGGGTTCATAGTGAGGCATGTGGTGGAAATTTTTCCACTTCTGTGAAAACTTTAAAAATCCTACGTCATAGATTATATTGGCTAGGTATGTTTAAAGATGCTTATGAGTGGGTGTCAAAAATTGAAAAGTGTTTAAAATTCACTAGTAGACCACAACTTGTTTTTTTACCCTTAAAACTTGTGGTAATTGATGAACCCTTTAAACAGTGGGGTCTGGATTTCATTGGGCTAATTAACCTGAGTTCTAGTGTGGGACATACACACATATTGACTACTATATCTACTATTTCATCATATCAGTGGAAGCTATTCCAATGAAGCATACCACCACTGAAGTCGTATGTTATTTTCTGAAGGAGAATATTTTGATAAGGTTAAGAGTACCCAATAAAAATAACACTAGCTCTTTTTCCTCTAATGGAATTACCCTTTTTTGCTATGACTATAATATTATTATTTCTTATTCATTTGATTATTATCTGCAAGACAATGGGAAAGCCAAGTCAAGCAATAAGAATTTAATCTCTATTATCAAGAAGTTGGTTGACAAAAATCAAAGGGGGTGGCATAAAAATTTATGTGATGCTCTATGGGTTGATAGAGTTACCTGCAAAAGAGCTATTGGAATGTCCCACTTTCAATTAGTATATGGAATTGATAGCACTTTTCCTACAACATTGGATATTTCAACACTCAATTGAAAAAAGGCTATAAAATATGGACAATTTCAGACTGCTTTGGAAAAGAAGATTATGTATTTGAATAAGCTGGAAGAAGAAAGAGAGGTTGTGGTGGATAAGAATACCAAACATTAGTAGAAGAAGGTTTTTGATAAAAGGGCTAGACAAACAGACTTTACAATTGGCGATTCAGTTCTTCCCTGGGATAGGAGGAGGGAAGCAAAAGGAGAACATAAAAAATTTGATTCTCTCTTGAGAGGTCCTTTCCTGATCAAGCAACTTGTTGGTGATCATGCTTTCTGATTGGCTTATTCTGATGGTACTATTCTACCTCTTTCCTACAATGGGAAAGATTTGAAACTTCTTGACTAATTGTTCCATTAGGTCTATTCTTGTCTATAGTTTCTTGTTTGTTTTGTTCAATTTTTGGTTTGTCTCATTTGTGAATCTGTTGCACAATGAATAAGGCTTTATGCCATGTTTCTATATTTTCTTCATCCTATCAATCCTGGTCCCCATTTGGAGCCAATGTTACCCGTAGGTATACTATGTATCATGTAGTTTTAAATTTTTTCTTCCTTGGTCTTTAATTTCTTACTTTCAGCCCAAGTCTAAAGTCTTTTCCTTCATTTTAGCCTTTGTCGTAGGATCCTCTAAGTTTCTAACCCCTTGTCACATGTTATTTAAGCTTTGAAACCTAACTCACTAGTGCTCAGTGTCTTTAAACCTTGTCATCAGGTTCATGTTTTTCCTAACCTCTTGATGGCCCAACTTGTTCTCCTTTCATAGCCTCAAGTGTGTTGGTCTATTGTATAGTCGGAGAGTTGGAGGTTTTCATAACTTCATAACTCTTGACTTTGGGTTATAAAGTTTTAATTTTCTATGACAAGGTGATATGTTGTCAATATCGTGTGTTTCAAGGTGCCACCTATGCATTTAATGAGGTGTACGGTACAACCTGGAGATTTCTTATCAAGGATTTTTGCAAAGCATGCAAATATTAGGGTTTTCTTTACCAAGGATTAAAATAAAGTGTCATATTAATTCAACACCAAACACACATCTTGTCATTTTACATGACTTAAGGTGGTGGGGATTTATTTAATTGAGTCTTCAATTGTATCTTCACCATTTGCAATTATTTCTTCAAGCATACAAGTGTTCCTTTATGTATTGTGAGCTCATGCAACCTAAAATTGGAAATCATTTGCTCGACGTAGGGGACACAGAGCTAGGATCCTTTAAGCTAGAGGAATTTTGGGCGTGTTTCGAAAGTAACAAAAGATTTTTTATCGACGCAAAATTGTTAGAAAGTGGATTAGCTCATGCCATGGGTTTTTTAGAATCTATGCTAAGTGTGGACCTAATAGGTGCATGCGAGAGAAGATATATTCTAGAAACATGAGAAATCAAATCCATGGACATGACTGTCATTGCTAAAATTTCTCCTGAAGTAGTTTCCCACGCGCTAAAGATTCCTAATAGAGCACCCGTAAAGGAAATGTCTATTATGGTGGCTAGTCAATCTTTCAAAGCTAATTAATACTAGTGCAAGAATTATATGGCCAAGGGATGGTTGATGTCGAAGAAAATAGCTAAGTCATAGTTACTTGCCAAACTTAAGAGAATGCATTTCAAGGGGAAATTGTAGATGCCATTGCTTTGTTACATCACATTGTTGGAAATGTGAAAATTGAGTCTTTTGAAGAATGGGTGTGTCAATTTATTTTGGTTTTCTATGATGAGAATGTGTTCATTGATTGGGCTAAGATAATTTGCTTTCATTTGAATGAACAATTAGTTAATTTCCAAAAAAATGTTATCTTCCATCTTTGTTCTTACTTAATATACTTTATAGCTAGTCAAAGATCCTTTTGTTCAGGATTAAATCCATAGATATCTCCAACTTCTAGCATGCTTGTATATAAGTTTTATCTACAGTTTACCAAGCAAGTTAGAATGGGATTTTTTTCCTTGTCAATAATGCATTCTTGATGGAAGTTGTGAGGAATTGGATGGAAACCCTAAAAAGTGTCTTCTCCTAATTCAATGTCTTTTGTATCAAAGTTTGGAAGTTTCTATATTGAATTTGATAGGTTTTTCTACTTGAGGATAGGAGGTTTTGAGAAATCATTGAAATTGCCTAGATATCCTAAATATTTTCTAGTGTTCCTAGAGGTCTGTAGACAAATAGTCATGGTGAATGTAAAGTACATGAATATGGGGAAGTGGGGGTATGTTTTCCTATTGACAACCCCTTCCTTCACATGTAAAAATAATCAAATGGTCAAATGTGTTGAAGGAATTCTTAAAGAGTATAACCTCCAACATTTATTCATGAGGGCTAATTTTGATAGTAAGGGTTTTGCAAGATAGAATTTATATGGAGGGAGTTCATATTAGCATCAACCATTATATTGAGGACTTTTGGGAAGATTTTGTTGATGAAAATGAAGTATTGAAAAGAGATTATATGAGGTTAACCCTCAAGAAAATACAATTTTTTGGTATTTCTTTCTAGATTCTTGAATGTGCAATTGAAGATTCAGTGGTCATTGACCCTAAATATGAAAATTTGTTTGATAAATCTCATCCCAAGGTTGATTGGAGTAAAAATGAAGTTTTGAATATGACTATATGAGTTGCTCTAGTGTTGAAAAGAACTTAGGACTAGTTGGAAGGAAAATGGTGATAGGCTACAAGTTCTACTCAAGAACCAAAATCATCTTAGAGAAATGAATTAGGGGTCCATCAGACAGTTGCAGTGCGTACATCATCAAGTAGATTGGCTTGTAGGTCTTCTAGTGAAAATTCACAGTTCGGGGGTGATGGTGAGAAACCTAAAGAGAACTAAATTGAAGTTAGTGTGTGAATAGGATAGCATATCTACCCATACTCCTAAAAAGAATACCAGTCAAACAAAACATGTGCCTAAAGATTTTGATGTCATTTTTAAGCAGATCGTTGAAGACAATACCTTTCCTCCTTTGTTTGAAGTACCTTCTTCCCTAGTGGAAAATATACCCATCACTCCTGGTGAGTCTAAGGAAATTTCTCAAGGAAACAATGATTTTGTTTTGGTAGAAGCCTCCCTAGTATGGTTGAAAAAGGCAGTAGAGAAAAAGAGAAAATATACTCCTACAACAACACTTAGAGTAGATACAGTTGTGAAGTTGCTCCAGATTTCCTCTAGGCCAAAGAAAGCTCAGAAAATTTTGAGAATGTTGATTGAACCTACTTTTGGTAATCAAGTATTGAAAATTGTAGATCCTATAAAGGATCTAAATAATGATGAGATAACAGAGGCTGACTATAAAATCACACATGTTGATATGGGGCCCCAAACACTTGAAGGTGATGTGTATTAGGCTAATTATTCAATCAATTCCTTGATTAAACGGGTAAAGGAAGAAAGAAAGGAAAAGGTGAAATTGCAATCTCAGGTTCTTGATTTAAAAAAAATTGTTTATTCTATAGTTCCCCCTTCTATATCCAATGGAGCCTCAAGTTCTCAAGTAGAAGTTATTGATGGTTCTACAATGCAATTAATTAGAAATAATCTGAGCTATTCCAAAAATGTTAGCGAATGGATTGATGAAATATCTCAGGAGACTATCCTCTTTATTAGTAATTTTTTGCTTTTCTACACTCAAGTTGTTGATAAAAGGAAGGAATTGATGACAGAGCTATGATAGGTGAGGAAAGATCAGAACAACCTCTATGTGCTCTCACAAGAAGTGAAAGAATTGATTTCCATGGATCAAATGAAATTAATCAATGAACAAATTGTGAATGATCCAAACAAGTTAGAGATCCTTCTTGGTCTGACTCATTGGAATGGAAATTAAGCATTTATGATAGCCTGGTAAAGGAGATTTATGGAGCACTCGAAAGGTATCTGGACATGCTGGTGGAGATCAAAGGAAATTTTCATGACCTAAAATTAGAGATAACTAATGAGTTTAATGAGAAAATTTTGGATTCGAAGGAAATTTGTCTAAAATTCAAAGAAGTATTCAATAAGGAGATGGTAGATCCTTCCACAATGACTAAAGAATCTTTCTCAAATCTCGGAAAATTGAAAGTCTACCTCAATTCCTTTAAAATTGAAGAAAATAGGAGGTCTAACACTCTAAAATAGTTTGAGGTTGCTCTAACCAAATTGAGAACGAGACTGCAGATCACCATAACACTAAGGAGTAAAGAGATATTCACAATTATTACTAGGTACAGAGACTACAAATCCAAGATGAAGGCACAAGAAAAACTATTGTAGCATGAAGTGGTGAAGGATCTGGAAGATGAAGTGGCTAAGGAAGAGACATGTTCGTTGTTGCAATGTTTTTAATGAAAGAGCTCAAAATTGTCACCATTCCCTGAATACATAGAATGAAAAGAATGTCACAGAGAGAGAAAAAAACAAAAGAAAAATAAAGATTTATTTTCAGTCAACATGGAAGATACATTGCAATCTTGATGCTTTGCATCATCCCACAAAGGAAAGTGAAAGCAAATGAAAAGGAAAATAAAAATCAAAAGATTTTTGGTCAACATGAAGGAGACATTTCAGTCTCAATGCCTTTCATCATCACCAAAAGGAAAACACAAGAAAATAAAAAGGACCTTTTAGGTCAACATGGAAGAGACTTAGGTTGTCTCTATGCTTTGCATCATCCCCAAAAGAAGAACACAACACAAAAAAGAAAAAGAAAAAAACAATGTATGACAGATAGAAGAAGAGAGGTACAAATAGAGGAAATACACAAAGAGAGGGAACATCAAACAAACAATACATCCCAGAACACAATACACACAAAAATAAAAGAAAATAAAATAAAAATGCTAGTAAGGCATATGCAAGTCAACCTTTAGCTGAGTTATTGGCTTCGCAAACTCAAGTAGTATAAGTGGAAGGTTTAAATAAAACAGTTAAGAGACAAGAGAAAATGCATTACTAGGATAAGGCTTATCAACTCCTTGCCCCCCATTGAGTGGAAGACAAGAAGGAGCCAAGCTAGGTGATGGGAAAGATTATGCAATAGTGGGAATAGAAAATTCTACAACTATGGACATGTGAGTGGATTTTGGTTTAAGGATTGGTAGGATAATAGTCGGTATCAATAAAGTGATACAAATTTAGTATTTCCTTTCATGTATGACATTCTTCATTGTGTTATCCAAGGACACGATGATATTTGCAAAAATGGTATGTTTGAAAATTTAGGATGGATCACCAACCTATTTGTAGGTGGTAATAGTAGAAAACGTTGGCTCAAAAGTATTTGAAGTCTTCTCTCACATTCAGGTGGTGGATGGAGAGGAAATTTAATCTTTTGAATTTTGTATGGTCGTTTTTGTTTGCTAGATTCACCTCTTTCATGGATAGATGGAGGGGGAGGATCCATGGGGATCCTTGCATCCTTATCACTGTTATTGTTCAAAGGTTTTTCAAGGGGAAAAAGGATGTTCAAGTTAAGGGGAGAGATAAGGATTACCATGCCATCAAGACAAGGGTGTGGATACTCACTAGGAGGCTGATTGTCCTAAGGGGGATCCTGATAGCCTATATCCTTTGTGCTTTCTTTAGTAGTTTCTTGTTCAAAAAAATTATCTATTTCATGTTCATTTGTAGTATTACATCCTTGTTTGTTGAGAATGCTAAAACCCTTGCCATAGGTTTCTTCAAGGTTGATTGGTGTGTTTGTAACTTTATGAGCATAGAAGGGTTGTGAATTTGAATGTGTAGAGGAACTAGGTCCACCTAATGAAGGGAACTTAGGTCCATTGTTTGTTTCAGGATGCATATAACTAAATGTATCAGGAGGTGTCATGGTAGGAAGATCTTGTGTCTTTAGGGATGGATAAAAGGTTGCATTGGCTTCAAGGTTATCGAGACATTCATTTAAGAAATTTTTCATGCTAGCATCATCATCTCCAATGATGTCTACTTCACGAGGAGGAAAATCACGAGGAGTTGAAGGAGCATGAGGAAACTGAAGGTCGTCAGGATCAAAACCAAAGGCACAATTGGATATGTCTACTAAGGATTTCAATGAATTCCAAAACTTATTAAAGGAAAAAGCTATGATGACAATGAATTATAATCCAAGAAAGATGATAAAATAGACAATCTGTAAAATATAATAGAAAGTAACAATGGGAAACTATAATGCAGGAAATACTCAAAAAATACTTGAAAATGTAGTATGAAATGTCTAATTAGACCGATTCACCCAAGGTGGCAAATGAGTCTAGGGATGAGATTTTTTTGTGTTTTTCAGAAAATTCAAAGTGATTTTTATGCTTTTCAGATGCAAATGTAGATTTTTTAGTTTTTTGTATGAGATGATATGCAAAAAATGAAATCTACGAGTCTTTCACTAATGCAATTTTAGAAATCCTAGGATGCAAAAAAAAATTAAAACATAATTGAATTTTCATGCAAAGGAAAGCTAGGATGCAAGATGAAAATTTAATCAAAAAGATAAATGTTCAATATGCAAGTCCACCAAAATGAACCATAGATTTTAGGAAGCACAAATGGCTCTAGCTCTTCTAGGGTTTTTCACCTAAAAGGAGAGATGTGCACCTAAAATGCTAGGATGGTTCACTCAAATTATGAATTTATGACTAAAATATTACTAAATGCAATGATCTAAATGCAACTATTTGATAAAATTGACTAGTTATGAATACAAAACCTAAGAAATAGAAATGGTTTGAAAACGCAGTGATGTATGTTGAAAATGCAATAGAAATGAAAACTAATGCAAATAGAACTGAATAAGGAAAATCATAGTGCACCTGGAAGTTGAGTGATGATTCTAGAATGTTTTTAAAGATAACAGAAATCAAGGAAAATCACTAGTGGGACTCATTTGCCACTGGTGGTGAATCAGTCCTGCTACTGACAAAAACACTTGGAAACTACTTTCTGACAACTGGGAATTAGAATATGACAAAATCCAATTTTTCATCCTTTATGTGGGACTCATTCACCACAAATGGATAATCAATCCTCCAAAATTTTGTGAAATCAGAAGTCAATCCTGTAGCTCTAGATCTACACTTGTCTTGTCATGTTGATGGAGTCAAATCTACAAAAAATAGCATGTAGGTTGTCTCCAAGCTTGAAATAGGTTGATGTAGACTTGAAACTCTTTGTTGACTCGTTGACCACCTTTCAACACCTATTTTCTTGACCAATTTGCATACAAAATTCTACAAACACACATGCAAAAGGGGGAAAATGGTTAAGGGTTAGAGTATAGGGATTTTCCTTAGTCAAACCCCAAGTTTGGATAATCAAACCCTTGATAGTGAAATGAATAATGAAGAGAATGATAAAAAATAACATGCAAGTGTTATCAACTTACCAAACCCTTGTGGATGAAGTCTAAAGATGTGCTAATGGTTGTTCTAGAATGCTTGATAGTTGCTTGATGAAAGGATGCTTGAATACTTGAATGCACTAGTAGATGAATTCTTGAGTGAATTAAATGATGAATGGGGCTTTAGAATGAGGGAAAAACAATTATTTATACACAATTATGGCCTAATTTTCCAATAATACATCACAGGCCAACATAAGGTATTTAGAAATAAAAAATCAAAAGGAATTTTGAATTATTTTGAATTTGAAGCCAATGGGGACTCATTGGCCACCCATGGCAAATGGGTCCCACCCTAGGCTTCTAAGAGGGTGGTAAAAATTAATTTGCATTTAATGTCATTTTTCAGGTTTATATTAAAAAATACACTTAAATAGGACCTATAGTGCATGAAGGGGACAAATAAGTCATAAGAAAGTTGTAAATGGTGAAGACAAATCTAGAAAAGCATGAAATCTTGTTACAATACTTTACAACACTTCAAAATAAGACTTGGTAATGAATAAAAAGGTGATATTTAGATGAATTATGATAAGAAGAGTCTAGAAAAGTGTAGAAATTTCTTACAACAATTCACAACACATTCACAAGACATCAATAAATGCATTTTATTTGATTTGCAAGGGTCCAAGACCATGTGGATGCATAAAAATTCCTCACAATCACTAAATCAAGGCCTTGTTAAGCCCAATTTATCAAGCGTCCATTTTTCTACGTCACAATGCTTTATAACTTGTTCAAGTTATGTGAGTCAAACTCATATTTTTTAATCCACACATAGTTTTTCTTTAATTTATCTACCCATCTAATTATCCATAAGAATATATAAATTGATTTGTCAACATCTTTTTTCATTACAATGTACTCCATGAATATTTTCCTTGGTAAAATCCAAAAACTAGAGATTCACCTCCTATAATAAACTAACCTTGTGTCATTCCATATTTGCTTATTAGCATGCTTTCCCTTTTTTGACTCATTCAAACAATTCCAAATATTTCTCAGTATTTCTACCTCACATTGCACTACAATAAAAAAATTCTTTCTTGCTTCCCAGTAAACTCCCATTTGCGGTGGACCCCTATCGGCTGATTGTTGCATGTTGGTGCATGCAACTACTAGTATAACTTTGATGAAGAATGGAGTGTGGAGACAGAGGCAGGAATTCACATGGAGGGGTTTTTTGAATGAGGAAGACAATTTTAGCAATAGGGATGAAGATCCAAATGGTGTTGGGGGTATCTATTGCTCATCCTCTATCTCAGGCATTGGCTACTCTTTTAGTGTCTATTTATTTTGTACTATTAGCCCCTTTGTTTGGAATTTCGATGGTTTGGGACCTAGTCATAGTTTGCATTTTTGGGTCTACTACTTCTTTCTTGGTCATCGATTGGTGGCTATCTCAAGCATTTCTATTGCTCTTCTTTTGGGTTTGCAGTGATTCATTGGGAGTTTCCTTCATGTATGGATCTTGTTTTTTAACATGGCCTTGCTAGGTTTGTGGGTCATCATTATAGGATGCATCATGGTCATTCTTGTTTCTATCACTTCCTACCATCAGTACATGTGCTTGGTGGTGGGTTTTCTGGAGGTCCTAGCGATTGGGCTTGTTGAGATGTTGGTTTCTTTGTTCCCTTCTAGTATTTTCTTGGTGGGTGGCTCTAATGTGGAGGTTCATGGGAGGTTTGGTCTGTAGCTCATGGCTTCTGCCATTCATTTATGTGAGTGGTTTCTTTGTTTGTGGAATTTTATTTGGCTTGAGGTTTGTATGACTTTAGTGTGGGTTAATGCAAAGTTTTCTACTTGTTCCTATGGCTCTCAGGGAATTTTATTTGCTCTATTTGACATCTTGGTTGTTGTTCTTATGCTTGTGCTCCTCTCTCATGCCCCTTTGGCCTATGCTATGTGGATTCTCATTCTTATAGTATATGGTGTTGTGGTGGTGTTTTTATCTTGGATCTTTCCTTTTGAGACTATGTGGAGTTGTGGGATGCATTCTATTGGGTTATTTTGTTTGTGCTAGTTCTAGCTAATATCTGCTATGTTGATGTTGAAAGCCTTCTTTGGGGTTTGGTTGATGTGGAATTTTTTTCCTTCTTTTCCCATGTTTTTTTGGTTGGTTTGGTGGGCTTCACCCCTGGTTTGTTTTGGCTGCCCCTAATCCCATTGGTTTTTAGGATTTGTTTTCCCTAGTGGGCCTCATTTGGCTACCTTAGCTCTTCTCAGCTACCCTTTTTGAGGTGGGGCTTTCTTCTTTTGAGGTGGAGATTGGTCAAAAGAGTTTGGGTTTTGCTCTAGTGTGGTTTTTGTTAGAGCTATAATAGGGGGGTTTCCACCCCTGGTGTTCTTGTGGAAGTTTTGGGTGGTTCTCTGCCCTCTTACTTGAATTATCCCTACTCCTTTTGAGGTGGAGTGTGCCCCTTTGGTGGTGGTTTTTGGGCTTTTTGACAACATGGGTGTGTTTGGGGGAAAGGGATCTTATTATTGGAGATTCTAAATCTTTTTTAGTGCTCTCATCTAGGTTGTGATATTTCATTTGCTCTTCAACTGTTCCTTCATCTTCTCCCATCGACGTGGAGAATTCTCCTATTAAGGTGGAGATTGGTTTTGTTGTTGGTGTTGGGAGTTGTTCTAAAGGGTCATTGTCCCCTCTAGTATATTTCTTGGAAGCTTGTCCTTTCTCCTTGTGTGGTAGAGATTTGATGATGGTGGGTTCTTGGTCCAAGCCTCTTTGGTTGTGACTGGTGGTTTATTCTTGTGAATGGATTCTTCTCTCTCTGAAGTTGTTGGTTTTTGTTCTTGTTTCAAAAGGGTTTTTGTGGAAGTCCTAGTGTTTTTTGGAGGTTGTTTCCCTTTGGGCAGTGTTCTTGTTGTTGGGTGTCATTGGTTTTCCCGTTTCTACAAGGTGGTGTCTTAAATTGGGTGTTTCCTTTCGAATTATGTTTTGGGCTGGTCTTTTGTTGTTGCGGTTACTTTTCTCTATAGATGTTCTATAATCGGTTCCTAGCTCCAGTCAAAATATTTGGTTGTTAATGGTCCTATTCTATCTCACTCCTCATGAGTCTTGGTTTTAGAGATCTCTCGTTTTGGGAACCTCCACTCTTTTTCCTCGATGGCTGCTCTGTAATGGCTACTAGCCCTTCTAGTTTTATAATTATAGCCCTTCCAGTTTTATAATTATCAAAACAATTATATACTTTTAAATTTAAAATGTTATATTCTAATGATATATAATTTTATTTTATACTTGAAATTTCAAACAAAATTTTAACAATTCATTTTTTTTTTGAATTTATTTTTATTAAATATAAAATTATTTTCTAATCCTAAATTCCCATCCATTTCTTTCCAAAATTCTTTAAAATGTAATTTCAAAATTTTAATCCTAAACTTTAAGTTAATGTATTAGACCATAATGGAGTAATGGAAAAATTTAAAGATCGATCCTTCAAAATGATGGAATATTTTTCAACTATTAGTTTGGATAGCATTAAAAAATGCCAAAATTTGAGCTTTCTAATTGTTTTCTATATAAGCATTAGATTAAGTCTAAATACCTTTTTTATTATTATATCATATTATCATATATATTTTTATAAAATGCAAATATAGTTGGTAGTTTTAATAATTATGGAAAGCTCTAATAATTATTCACAAATCAAAGTAAAATATAGATAATAAAATAAAGTATGATGTTGTAAATTTTAATGTATTTTTTATATTGTGTTTTAAATTGAGGTAGGATATCAATAATTTAATTAGGATTAATATAATAGTTTAAAATAATTATTTAATTTATTCAGATATTTAATAATTTATCAAATATTTTGAAATTTTTGAGGTAAGATATATATTATAATTTATAACTTACATCTATTAATATTGATTTTTTTTAATGTATAATCATTTTTTATGATTCAAGACATATTTATTATTCATAAAAACAACATTATATTTGTAAATTGAGATATATATCTAATATTTAGAAATATAATTATAAATAGGAGCAAACACTATTTAGAAAATGAACTAGTTGAATTAAGTCTCAATAATTCTTTAATTGACAATGAAAGTATGGACAGTTCTCCTAAACTGACTTTACTAAACAAATATTCCAATCTCTAAGCTCGTAACAAGCTAAAAGTTCAAAATTGTCTACCAACCTCCTATTATCCCACAAATTTCTTCTCACTAATATTTTTTGATCCAAATGGTCATGTGAACCAGGCAATACACCATAAAGAACACATTATATCAGTACTCAATTCCTTTTTTAAAGGATAGACACATTGACCACAATGTCCCAATTCTTTAATTCATTTCATAGCAATACACATTTAGGATCGTATTTCCTTGATGAAAATGTCCACCCACCCTAAATTGAAATAATTTATAGAAGATGCACACATCTAAAAGGAGAATTCATGGTAAGAAAGAGAAAAAAAGTGCAAATTTTTTGAATTGTCCATATCAATCATATATACACATATGATATAATACATCTTTATAATTACACTAAATTCTAAAAAAAAATTGAATCAACTAGTTCTTTAAATCTGTAAATCCTTACAAAATAAGATTTTTTTTATCTCCATAAGAAATATATCCCCCTTTAAATATATGCTTGCTCTCTGAATCAAAATTATTTATAAATGGTAACAATACCATGAGAATGCATCTATTTATAAGGATAATTTGTAGTAAGTAAAAGAAAAAATAAATAAATTTTGAAACTAAACATACCAATAGTATGGAAATATATGATAGTATATTTTTATAATTCTAAAATATTTAAAAAACATTTTTTATTGCAAAATCTTTAGAGATGGACAAAATTTTATATATCAAACTATACTATTGTTTTACATTATAATGCAACACATTTAATTTAATGTAATTTTGTACAAGATGAAATAAAACAAAAAAATACATCTTATAGTTTAACTTTCTATTTATCAACATATTATAAATAAAAAGATTATATAAATTATTAATATTAAGGTAATTGCTTTTGAGTACATTTATGAATTGGAGACAGGTTTTGGAAGGATCCCAAACCCTTTTACTAAAAAAAAAAAAGGGACATGGAACAACAACCAATAAAGGGTGAAAAAAGATGCCAAAAAATAAACAAGTTACAAAGACAGCCCATTTAACAAAGCTGCAACACAAAGTTGACTTGAAGAATTCTAACTACAAATGACAACTATGATTGGTCGAAGACCAAAGAATCTTCTAATAAGAGCTGCCTACAAACTAGCACAACTCTACCCACCAAGGCATTTGAAAGCCTAAGAGTGGCACAAGAAACATCACCAAGACAAGTAGATGTAAAAGAGACCAAGTCATGCATAAGGGGATGTATAAAGAAAACTTGAGGTGCCATAACAGAAGTGACATGTCTAACTTAGCAAACCGGAATTTCACATGATAAAATCTATATAATAATTACAAATATTAATTTTATTATCTTTACAAAAATATTTCATATATTTATTGCATTCAATATAATCTTAATAACTACTTATTTTTATTATTATTCAACAGTTTTCACCAAGCTAAAAAAAATAGCAAAGATTTGTTTAGCCAAAACAAATGTAGGCACCTTACTAAAATGTAATAACAACTGTTAATAAAAAACAATGTAGAAACTACTTAAGCAACAAAGACTTTACCATGAAGTAGATATCAATCATTCGCATGATATTGCTATAGGATGTGGATTTTAATTTGTGTAAATGATAAAATTTAAACTAAACATTAGACAATAGATCTTTACAATAACCATAATAATTAAATTTTACTTATAGAATATAATATTTCTATGAGCAGTTCCAAGTGTTCTTTTTCTCATAACTTTATATGCTCATCTATTAATTCATCAAAGCAATTATTCCATTATTCCATATGCTTTTTTCACATTAGATATAACTCGCAGTTGTGTGTAGTGACATGCAATGATGAGCCGATAGGCGGAGGAGAAGTCCTTTCCGACTGGGAGCTAGATGTCGGAAGGGTTAAAAACCAGAAAGGCAACATAAAATTGAAAAAATGATTGTTTGATGATAACCCAAAATCACATTAAACATGAGCCTATTAATGATATCTTAGATATCTAATCAAATTCTATGAATGTCGAAAGTACTTAGAGTTCAGTTTCTAACTTGCTCATATGTTTAAAACATAAAACTTTTGTTCATTGGTTGTATTCAAAACAAAATGCTTAATAGTAGAAGAAGACAATTTTCATTGTCATAATAAAACAAGATTCAAATCCCAAAAATATTGCATCCGCGAACAACTTCATGCTCATACCAACAATTGTACTACTTAATGCTATCACATGACAAAGAAAACTTTTAACTTACAAACTCGAAGTTGGATTATTGCTAGAATGTTGATTACTAGCGCTACACTTTGAAATTGAAACTTTCAAAACCTTCCCATACTGCCCAAAGAACTCTCGACATTCAAGAGTCTGCAAAGAACCAATGCCTTTGGTTAAGTTTTTTTGGTCTCTATGAGAGAATTCTATCAATTACTTGAAAGACAGGAACTGTTTAAACACTAACATAAAAATTTACAAATAAAAGTGTGAGCATGTTTCTTAAATTAAAAATAATAACAAGAAAAAAAATATTCTAACAAAAACACAACACTATCACAAAGACTACAATCTGCTTGGCGTAATTTCAAAAACTGGTAGTATGAGCTTCAACCTCAGTGTAACTAGTCTCAGTTATATAAAGATTAAAAGCACAAAAAGGCAACAAAGAATATGCACTGCTCACCCTTCTTAAAAACCTATGCAAGTGCAACTCAATCTTCTAAAGATGGGCAACAAATTATATACGTCTTGATCAGCTAAATTTGATGGTATCCCAATGATGTAGACAAGGTTCCGCTGAATGACTCAAACATTACCGAGATGTTTTCGTATTTCAGATGCCTTTTCCTTTGACTTATGTGACTTCTGCCGTTTTTCAGAACATGTACCCATAAGTCTGCATCATTATAAAGTAAAGGTAATTAGAAACATGACAAATAACTGGATTCCAATATAAGAATATAGTTCTGTAACTTCATTTTGATTTCATCTTTTACACCAGAAATAGCTGTCCAATGAACTGATTTGTTGCACCAAAGTTTTAACAAAATGAGAGGATTTTGCAAGGAAGATTTAAAGAGTGGACAGTATCACAAAATTCTATTTTCATTGTTTAATTACAATAATTTCTGTTTGTCCCATCTAATAACTCAGACAATGATATTTTATTTATTTTATGTTTGCTAATTGAAAAAAATAAATGACTACAAATTTTATATAGATTATCTTGAAGATATATATACTAGTGACTCACCTTTCACAACTGACTGTCATTCCAACTATTTTTTCCTTGTCATATGGTGTCCGACAAGCAGGGCAGCGCCCTTCGGTGTTCTCCTTTCAGCCATTTCCATAACATGGTGCCAACACCAAATACATATCTGGGCAGATAACATATAACTTTAATACAACAATTATTTTGCATAAACTAAACAACTAAGCTACTAAAATAACTCCAAAAATTAAATCAGGAATTATGTGCCAAAGGTATGTAAGCACGGTTTTTTACATACAACTAAACAGTTGGATAAAACAAATTGTTATTTTATCTAGAACAAGACAGCACTAATCAGCCAATAAGATAAAATACAAGTTTTATTACAAAAAGACAGTTAAGACCTCCAAACCATTCAATTTGGAAGAACATAATAACAAGGCTAACCTCATAACCACATTTGCAAGGTTTCAATTGACGATCAATAAGGTCCATTTCCTCCATGCAGAGTGGGCAAGCATTTTCCCGATCATCATTCACAAAGTCCATAACGTTAAACAGAACGGTTCAAACCTTTGATTCACAATTTTTCTGCAAACAAAATGGATAAAACAATAAATTAAAAAAGTTTTTTTTTACAGGATCAAGGCATGATAAAAGGTTTTCAATACAAAAAAATATATATATGTATATCTTATAGTACGGGAAATTATAAAGCCATTCAATGAGCATACAACCATTTGTAAAATAAAGAACATACAATCATAAGAAAGAATTCAAAAGAAAGTGTGAATTTATCAGAAATACAGATATAAAGCCATTCTATTAATGTCACCAATAGGTGATTCTCTCATTATTATCAGACCCCTCCAACTTTGTGCAAGAGACTCCGCCCTCTGAAAACAAGCCCAAATTGAATGTGAAAAAATGTTGCATGCATCTTATTGTTTAACAAAGTCCAAGTGGTATGGTGTATCAAAATCAATAAAGTTTTGTTCTGGCAGACTACCATACAGCTCAAATACCAGACCTTCAAAGGTAAGGTAATAGTACCCTAGAAACTCATAATAAAAATCACTACGCTAAACTAGAAAAGCCAAATCGTGGAAGCACTAACAAAAAACCAATATAACTATCCAGACCAAATCTGTTCCTTGAAAAACTAAAATAACAATCTACCACAAACTTGCTCTGGTTATTTAATTTCACCATTACAAATGCAACTAATCCAAACTGCACCTTCTAAAAACAAACACACACTGTAGAAACCTTAAAAACTTATTTTAGTGACATGCCCCTGAAACAGGTTCCATCATTGCAAAACTTCAAAACCTCAAACCTTATAATCCCATGCATTGCGCCAAACTATGCAAACATACAATTATTCAGACCAATTTTGAGTGGCAAAATTCAAAAATAGCAATTTGTGCAAACTTACCCTAAGAGAATATTCTACTTCGCCCTAACACATGCAGCAAATCCAAACTTCGGTCTTCATCTAAAAAAATTTCACAGAATACAACCTGCAGAAAATTAAAATGGCTTCTGTTGTTGATAGTTTTAAAAACCTGTGAACTTATTATCCAAGCATTGCGCCAAATTGAGAAACTCGGCCATCAAAGCATGAGCAAACATCCGTGGAAAATTTCATCAATCAATTTCAGATTTTTAAGAAATGTGTTTACCTGTGAAAATCTCAAACCGATGCCCACTCCAACAAATATAAAAACTCCGAGAGGAAGAAAACACCAAGAGTTTCAAGAAACACGAACCAACAATCTTGCGAAAACTTACCCTGGCATAAATCCCCCTGCATATTTAATTTCGGCCTAACACATGCAACATATCCAAGCTCCAAAGCCTAACTTCGCAATTCAAACAGATAATAATGCGCTGGAGAAATCTAATTTTTTTAATCTGGTGACATCACTTGTAAACATTTTAGTTATAATACCAGCAATTGTGCCGCTATAAATAGGTCCAGCGACAGCGGCAAGGAAAAGCACCAATGTTATTTACCGCCAGATCAAATCTGCGCCATAAAATCCTAAAAATGCACACCTTGTACGAACTTTCCCTAGCAAAACCCGAACTGGTAATGCCTTATCCAATTTTACCCTAATACAAGTTAAAACTCCGACCACCGGCCAAAGATTCAAAATGAGGGTTTCAATGTTCTGAAAACTGTAAAGAGTAAATATTTATCTATCAAAAACTTGATGGACTATAGCCTAAACAACAATCTTTACTAAAATCACCCTAACAAAAAAGAAAAACCGCCCCATGTATTCAATTTTGCTCTCACGCGTGCAACAAATCGAAGCTCCGGAAAGAAATAAAAGGCACAGAGGGCTAAATAAGTGTTAAAAAAATAGAAACTTTCTGTCAATGTTCAAAAGCGGCGAGATTCGAACATGTGGCCTGCGGCTTATTAAAGCCAAAGATCTTCAACGGCCACAAATCAATATCTGAAGATCCCTCGCAGAAAATATACAGCGTTCAAGTCGAATCGAACGCAAAGGAGCAACGATAATTACAGGCAGAACTTTTTGTGTAGGATTATTTGACCTCCTACAATTAAACCCTAAAAACGAAGCTGCGCAGCGAAAGATACGAGAATAAAATTTTACCTTAACAGATAGGAAAGTCGCGAGATCGAACCCCTGGGGCGCCAAATCTGCTGAAATTGGTCGCTGATGATAAGCGAAGAAATGAGATGAATGACGGAAAATAAAGCGGTTTTGTGTAAAGGGTATTGTCACACGCATCGATTTAGGCAAACCAATAACGGAACGATAGGAGAAAGTAAAATGTTACGGATTTCACGGGACGGGTCCTTTCCAACCGGGGGCCGGAGGCGGGAGGGTTAAAAATGGGAAGGCTGACGAAAATTCTGTACACATATAGTCTATCGAGAAAATGTAATTTTAAAGGCATTTAGATTTCAGATACTTCACAGTAATACACTCTCAATCACACTTTCTACTTTACAGAAATATATATTCCAATACTCAACAACAATATGATCACAATTCTATTTTCCAACTCATCAACCCATTAACAGCAAAGTCCCAATCCCCCTTTCTACGCAATATATTTCAGATGTTTAACAACAATACAATTCCAAACACACACACAAATAGAACTATTGCTTACTATGCTAGAGTTTTTGGGGTCTGCTGAGAAAAAGTTTTTGGAGATTGTTTTCTCAACAGACCGAGTAAATTTCAAGAATCAACTGTATGCAAAATCTAATGTAAAAGAGACCTAGGGAAAATGCCAAACATTGCTTACGGAGAAAACCAAACCCAAAAATTAACACCTATTTCTTTCGGTTGCTGCTTCAATCCATTCACAGTAACTGCGATGCTGCTTCAATTCATTCACGGTAAAAAAAGAGCTACAGAGCTTTTATAAAGCACAATGACGATGAGGTTACCACTCGCAGTGTTGTTAAGTGCAGTTTTTTTTTTGCATGGATATCGAATGGTGCCATTAAAGAAGTGCAGTGCAGTTTTTCCAGGTGCTATTGTGAAGTGCAGTTAGACTTAAAATGGGCAGGTATTTTTAGCTGACCAATTTCAGTGATTCCGGCCAGCAAAATTCCGGTACGTGAGACAATTTCTCAGGAGACTTTTCCGGTGGGCAAGCCCACAATAAAGAGCCAGAAACAGCCAATGGAACTAGTTTTTTTCAATACTGCTTATATCTAAGTTTATCCTTCGGTTTTATTTATCTTTTTCTAATATTTATTTATATATATATAATTTTTGTACTTTGCGGATAGTACACGACGCCTACTACGCTAAAATTTCCAGTTATATACTGCAATACCCAAAAACTAAAAATCTAAGATTAATGAAAATTAAATTCTGAGCACCTCATGCCTAACACTCTGTGAATTTTGTTTACAGGAGGACACTTAAAATTATTTTGATTCTGAATGAGTTTCATTTTTCATTTTCACGTTGTATTAATACTAAAAACGTTGTACTAATATTCTTTTCTCTTTCATGCTTTTTGGCATTGCTTTCTTTTTCTAAAGCGTTAGGACACATTCATTTCTTTGTCCATGTTTATATTTAGTCATGAAGAGAAAATAAAATGCACAATGCTAATCAAATAGTTTTTATATATCAAGAGATAATATTAAATTATTGACTTTGGATAGTAAAAATATAAGTTTTAAAAAATAAAGAGTTTATCTCTAAGTTTAAGGTGATGCTAATTGTAATTTTGTTAATTGAATGATGCATTATGATAAAAGATTAAAATATGAAATTTGAATTTAGATCTAGGATTATGAGACTCCAAAAGAGATTATAGTTTTATCTACTAACAATGAGAAAAATGTGTTGAATGGCTTGGTCTTGGACTATGGGATATCGCATAGTGTAATCTAAGGAGTGTAGCCTTGGCAAGGATGAATGTAGTATCCTAAATCTCACTCACCTTCTTTGTACATGTTTGCTCATTAAGTGGTTGTGCTTTAAAAAAGTGTGTTTTGTTATAAGGTAGACAAAAGACTATTGAATTCCTTAATAGCAATCAAATCCTTTTGTCAATGCACAAAGATTGAAAACACACTTAGTAGAGGTGCAAATTATACTAATACAACTAAATTGACTAAGATAGACATGGAATGATGTCCTTAAATACATGCTCTAGATACTCAAGTTAAAAAAATTGTGTGTATGGGTTGACAAGATAACAATCATATTCAAGGAAGACCATCTTGGAAGTAGGAAATCTAAAATTTGAAAGAGTATACTAAGTTGCACTATTTGGTCCAATTGAAAGGTTTGGTTGTGCCATGCAACATAGTCCTAGCTGGAAAAAAATCAAAATAGAGATTAAGATATGCGTGGTTGACCTTTAGGAATTAGAAGTTACATGTGTCTAATAGATTTTATGCTAGAATTGAACTAGTGTGCTAAATGAGCCAAATTCAGTAGTAAGACTATTTGCTTACAACATATACATGATAGTATAAAACAAAGGGGTAAGGTATAGCTATTAATTTGCACTTTTATCCCTTACAAGTTAATATATCTACTGAAAATGTCGATCATTGTTCAAAAAATGAATGTTATGGGTTGAAGTCAAAGTTTTCCCAACACATTAATGAAAGTTAATAAAAAGAGATTTCATTGGGTAATGGATGCAATATTGGAATTGCATCTCTTAAACTTGGAATTCACAACATAATTAGATTTTGATAAAAAAAATTAATGCTAAAAAGTAGCCACTTTAAAAATATGTCATTGCTTAAGATGTCAATTACACATTACATTTGCTAGCACCCATTAATAATTATTTTTTTATGGTTCTTATATTGTCCTTTGTTGTAATGGAGAACTTGCATAAGATAAGTTTGTATAGTAATAAATATATTGTGAATTCTTGATAATACTTGAGAATAATAATCCACTTCATGGTGGGAAACCTCTGAATGTCTACAATAAGTACATATTTCATAATATCATTCTAAAAATCTAACCAATACCATAACTATACCATGAATGCTACCCAAGCTAACTTAACTACCTATGTAAAACTAAATAAATGATCATATAACTTGATTAGGGGTCATACTAGCCACAAGTTGGCTACACATATAACTGTGCACACTATAGGTTAAGGATGTAGCATGCCCCCTTCACATGGGTGTTATCCTTGACAGTGACCAATTATGGATGCCAAATTGAATTTTCCAATTGAATTGATAATTGGAGTAAGAATTAAATTGCCTGGTAAAAGAATGAACATGTGTGAGATGAATTTGGAAGTGTTTGGCTGCAAGGGTGGGCTACATTGCAAGGTACCCCATCCTTGAGCTACAACAATTTTGCATAGAGTGGGTTGCACCAAAGAGTGGTGAATAAAGAAAAGAGGTAGTTGATATAAATTTAGACATAAAAGAAACAAAGGAAGGATGGAGTTGATGCAAATGAAGTAAATAAATTACAGAGAGGAGTAAGGAGGCATGGGGAAGAAGAAGAATAAAGTTCAATAAAGAATAAATGTACATTGAAAGGGATGTGCAACAAGGAAATAAGAAATTGGAGAACTGAATGAGAATTGTTGATTACATAATATGAATTTTTCCTATGAAATGTTGATATCAATAAACATAAATGAATTACAACTCAGTTTTGGTCTCATTAAATTTGAATGAAATTTGAGATTTTTTATCTACTTATTTCATCAATCTGGTAAGACATTTGAAATTTGAACTACATTAATTGGTATCAAAGCTTGGTTTGTGATGATTTTGAAGAAAAACTTGAGAGGTAGTGTTAAGGGTCGGTGAAAAGAGAAGAATACCTACTACTGCAAAGGTAATCAACATGACACAAAGAGGACATGGGAAAAGAGGGACACAAAATGGTGATATGGAAATCATAGAGATGTTGAGAGGCATTGTGACTAGGTTGGATACAATGGAAATTGCACAAATGAGAGAAATTCCAATGGTATACATTAGTGATGATAATGAATATAAAGTTATAGCACCTACCATTGACTTGGAAGATGATCGGAAAAATATGGTAAAGAGCACATTCTTGAAAGAAATGGTGACAATTAGTAGCAAACCATGATTAGATCCTCCAAATTACAATGGGAATCTAAATCCAAAAGAATTGATAGATTGGATATCAAAGATGGAGAAGTATTTTAAATATGAGTTGATTGAAGACTCAAAAAGGGTGAATTTTATGTTCATGAAATTGAAGTGGCATGCATATTTATGGTGGGATAATGTGAAAACCAAAAGACACCATAGAGGAAAAGACAACATAAAATCTTGGGAGAGAATGCTGAAAAAGTTGAAGGAAAAATTATTTCCTACAAATTACCAAATTAGTTTATTTAAAATTTTGTAAAACTTGAAGCAAAGGGAGAAGAATATACAAGAATACATTGAAGAAGTCTACAAATTAAATATCCAAGATAGGCATGTGCAAGATGATGTGGAGAAAGTGTCAAGATATGTGAATGGGTTGCACAATTCAATTCAAGATGAGTTAAGAATGATACAAATAACCATAATGGAAGAAGCATATCAATATGCATTGAAGGTAGAAGAGAACATTGATAGGAGACAACAAAAAACCCCTAAGGTAGAGGTAGATTTTTCAGGTGGAAGAGGTTACAAAAAGAAGCAAGAAGAAGCCAACAAATCTCATGCAAGCATGCAAGAAGGAAAGTGAAGAGAATAATTATCAAGGGTAAGAGGAGAATATTCTCATGGTAGAGGTAGAGGATGAAGATTCAGCAGTGCATGTTTTCAATGTGGAGAAATGAGACATCATGCATTTGAATGTTCACAAATTCAGAAAGCTAGTGGAAAAGGAAAAGAGGCAAGAGTTCATGTAGCACATGATAAAAATGAAATTGTGACATCACCAAGGCATGGAGAGGATCCTGAATATGGAGAATCATTAATATTGTGAATAATTTTGTTAAATATAAACAAGGAGAAATCAAAACAAATTCAAAGAAGGAATTTATTATGAACATGAGTGAGAAAATGTTACAAAATCATCATGGACAGTGGTAGCACCGATAACATATTATCCAAAGAAATGGTAAACAAACTAGAATTGAAGAGAATCAAACATCCCAACACATACTAAGCTTTCCAAAAAATGAACCATATTATAGAATGACAAATATGGAGAATGAGGAAATAAATAGGAAAGTACAAGAGTTACTTGATAAGTGGATTATTAGAGAAAGCTTAAGTCCATGTGTTGTTTGAGTAGTGTTGGCACCCAAAAAGAATGGGGAATGGAGGATGTATATGAAATCTAGAGCCATAAATAAAATAAATCTTAAATGCCAATTTCTATTGCCACAAATTTCCATCAACAATAAGAGAGGGAGGATGTGTTATATGAATGTTTGGTGATACTGTTTGGATTGGCAATCACTCTAAGTAACTTGTTTCTTGTCTTTGGAATACTTTATGGAAGAAGATGGGAACACAATTAGGATTTATCTTAGTTTATCATCCTAAAATCAATGGTCAAACCTAATATTTGAATTAGTGTTTGGGTAACTTGTTGAGGTGTTTGGTAGGTGACAAAACCAATCAATGGGATTTGACATTAGCAAAAAAATAGCTTGGATATAACAATTATGTCAATCAGAGTGTAGGAAGAAGTCTATTTTTGACTATGTATGGATATAGACTTTGTGTAGTTGATGAGTTGAGGGATAGTAATTTGTTTGAAAGAAAGAGTGCAATTGAAAATTCTTTTATGGAGTATATCCATGACTTGTAAAAATATGTGAAAGAATTTAGAAAAGAGTTTCATTAAGTAAAAGGAACCTAATGTACATAGGAGAGTGAAGGAAATTCAAATTGGTGACTTGGTGATGATACATTTATGGAAGGAGAGGTTCCCACAGGGAACATATAATAAATTGAAGTGGAAGAAAGTAGGTCAGTGTAATATTTTATGGAACTTTTCATCAAATGCATACAATATTGATCTTCTAAAAAGTATAGATATTTCCCTTATATTTAATGTTTCTGATTAGTATAAGTATTTTGAAGGAGAGATTAGTGGATAGTTGGATATGCAACCATAATTTTTGGATGCACATGAATGGATACACCAATTCTTAGAGAATAAGTTTGAAGAATTTGATCAAGTGATTGATTCTTACTTAGCAGAAAAGCTGGATGGGTATATGGGGATCATGGTGGGCCAAAAGTGGCAATATTATAGGTATTTGTGGGTATGTGGTGACGACTTTTTTTATCCAAAATTGATGAAATGAAAAGGGTTTTTAGAGGAGATTCTCAGCTTTCACCAATATAAATTATGCTTTAATTTGAACTTAATAAATAATTATTATTCATTTTATTTAAATTGACTAAAGTCTGATCGATAGGTTGATTGAAAAACATATAACTTTCAAAGCGGTATCACTTTTTGAATCTGAAACATGCATCACATTCTATGCTTCACATACTATAGGATTAAAAAAATAAAAATTAAATTTCATCAAGTTTGTAGAAAGCTAAAATTAGGACATATGAGTTTATATTTTCAAAATTTGTAATAAAAATTCATAATTAAATATTTTCTTGGAAAAAAAAATTACAAAAATATGCATAACATCTAAACATGAGTCCTCTACTTATATATAAAATCTTATAAAAATTATCATTTTATTATGGTTAGGGTGGTCAGAACACACCTTCTTATTTTTTTCCTTAAATAAGTCTATTGTTGAAATTTTAAATTTTCACCAAATAGATTTTATTTTTTAAATAAACCTAGTAGTTTAGGCGCATTCAATTTTCTACAGATTTTATTCTTACATATTTTTTAAAATAATATAGATAACTTATTCAAATTTTACATCAAGTTGCCTAACTTGATTTTTCTAAATTTTTGCCACTTAAGGGCACATTTTTCCATGATGATCTTGCACATACCCAAATGAGAAAGGAATATTGGGAGTATTTGTCCCATTGGAAGAATCGTCAAGTTGATGAAGCTTCATGGGTCAACACTTAAGATGTGGTGAAGTATGGAACTTCAACTCCATCATTTCCAAAAATGTTCATAAGATACACACTCTTGAAAAAATTTCATATCTGGTGTTTCTGATGCAGGGGCATCTAGGCGAATAGGCAATTTGCATCACCTAAAAAACATTTCAATTTTTTTTTTGGTTTTGATTTTTCACTTTGAAGATCATCTAATTTAAATTTGTGGTCATTTGAGATAGAAAACAATGACATTTTTGTCACTCCAATAACAAAAATGTCATGTTCAACATATATTTCAAATTATATATTGTTTTTGTTGTGGCATCCATTGAATTCAATTTGCATTCAGTTTCTTTGAAGCTCATTGATGGAAATGAATTAAAACAGTATTCCTTTCTACTAGCTGGGTACAATTTTCCTTCATATTTTTGATACAAAGTTTATTTTGAAGTGGTTGATAGTGAAAGAAATGAAGAATTTTAAATCATTTTCAATTTAATAAAATAAATAAAAAAGGTAGAAGTGAAGTGCAAGGATGGTGCAGGGGCTTGCATAGGAAGGAAAGAGGTCACAACCAAAGTCAAGAATGGGAATGGGTGTGTAGAGAAGGGGAAGAGACAATGAAGGAAGATAAGAGTATGACATGTGAGGAAAGGAAGAAGTCAACATAGCTAAAGGGACGTAGTGAGTCACCAACTTGGGAAAAGACCCAACCACAAAGACACATGGATTTTGCATAGTGTAGGTTACACCATAGAAAGATGAATAAAACAAAGAGGAAATCTATATAAATTTAGACATAAAATAAATTGAGGAAGGATAGCTCGTAGATATGTATAGGAAGTAAAAAAATGCATAAAGGAGTAAGGAAGTGCAAGGAAGAAGAAGAAAAATTTTCAATAAAGAATAAATGCAAATTAAAAGGGGTGTGCAATAGGGGAATAACAAATTAGAAAAATGAATGAGAAATTTCAATTACAAAATATGAATGTGTAAGGTAGGGGATCGACCACATGCAAGGCCCCAGGTCATAGAGGGCTGAGAATGGAAGCCTACCTTGTCTTACCTCAGCTAAGGGAATGTTTGGAGATGAGGATGAGAATGATGAGGACTATAAAGTCTTGTGATCACTGTACAATCTCAAAGTTCAAGACAAAGCTAGGTGAGTCAGTTTTTGTTTCTAACTCTGTGCCTTAGGAGGCTCTCTGCCTAAGGATGAAAGTCAAGTTCCAAGATGATAGTCTGGTGCACTGGCGTCTCACAAGTGTGTTGGCATCTGTACGGTCAGAGGAGCGACGAAGCAAGGTTAAACTCTAGAAAACAGACTAATGACCTAGTTAACTACTTCTAAAGGGCTAGAATAATCTTATAGACAAATTTGTTTGCCAACTAGCTCCACCAAGTGTGTTCTCCTGCACACAAGAAGAGGGAAATGGTTGGGGGATTGTATAGGGGCCCGCCTCAGTCAAACCCCCGCTTTGGTATTCCTACCTTCATGGATAGTCAAGTTTGCAACAATGGAGAAAATATGATAAAGAAATAAACAAACTAAAGAGCACTAAAGCACTATAGAACAATAAGTGTGCTTACTCAACCAAGTGATAGAGGAGAGGAGTAGGAAGCTTACCACCTCCACCAAAAGCACTCAAGGCTACTTGGGGGCGAAATGAGAGTACTCGAGCCTCTGCTGCAATGGTGTTGTCCTACACTTGCTCTATTGAAGTGATAGTGAATTTATTGATGCTATTGAATACAAAAGTTCTACTAGAAAGCTTGAAAGCTACTAGAAGTGAGTGCAAGAGAGTTGGATTAAATGCTTAGAAGATTAAGTGAGCTTGTGAAGAGATGAAATTCATGTAGAAGGACTGAATTTGAAGGAGAGAATGAAGAAACAACCATATTTAGGTTGGTCATCCATAGGAAGCATTACTACTTTATTGCCAATGAGAAGAGTAATGCAATTTCTGCTCCAGATGTAGGAATCTACCAGGGATGTAAGTGTGCCACGCGGACGTCTGCGCGCCATGCGCTGCGCACATGTCTCTGATACAAATTCCTCTACCGATGCTCAAAATACATGCCAAATGTACCAAAAGCAATAGGCTTAGGTGGAATTAAGCCTCCGAGTTTGGTTTTCTAAAGTGGGAAGGGACAAAAAGGGGATTTGTATTAAGGGTGCAAATTCACTCCTATATATTTTTCCCCCACTTTAGCAAGCATGAATATTGATGAGTGCTTCACTAAATTAGATCGAAGGAGAAGTAATGTTAGAAATTTATACTTGAACCATCGAGGAATCAGACCCCAATCTGGTGAACCTAAAGGTGCAGGGTGAGCATAGGACTTCATAGCTTCTCAGAACTATGAAGTTGAAGAATAAAGGCACCTTATAGATCTGCGAATCTACAAGGAGACAACCCCCAAGATCTCTCACATGAAGGAAGCCCTGAAAAGTAAGTGCTTCATAGGTTCTTAGTCCTGCGAGGAAGGTTTCCTCCAATATATCTCACATGAAGTAAACCAAAAAAGTGCCTTACAGGTTCTCGATCTTGCAAGGGGACGTCTCCCAAGATCTCTCACATGGGAGAAGCTAGGAAAGTTCCTTACAGACTTGCAAACCTATAAGGAGGATATCCTCCCAGATCTCTCACATGAAGGGTACCTAAAGAAAGTGCCATATAGACTCGCAAACCTGTAGGGAAGGTGTCTTCCAAGATCTCTTGCATGAAAGAAACTAAAAGAAAGCGCCCCACAGACCCACAGACCTCTAAGGGACGACCCCCAAGATCTCTCACATGGAGGAAGCTCAAAGGAAATCACCCTACAAATCTTCATACTTGTAGGGAGGTAGCCCCAAAGATCTCTCACATGGAGGAAACTGAAGGAAGCAGATTCCATAGTCAAAAAGTGGCAACATGGTTACCCACAGAGAAAACATGTCAAAAAGCAACCACACAGGCAAGTAAGTGGATAGTTACTCAGACCGTCAATAAGCTAGAAAACATTCAAAGGGGTCCCTTGGGAACTTGGTCTAAAGAGGGGGTACATTCAAGGGACGTGTTGCTTGAAATTATAGTAAACATCTTTCTTTCTCATATTGATTCATCATCAAGGGATCCTTTTGAAAGATGTTCACTTCATCAAGGAGTTTGAAAGGAAGAAAAATGTCCCCAAGTGAGGGGATGGTCAAAGTGCTCCCACCTCAAAGGGAAGGTCCTCAGGTCCTTTCTTTATGAACCCATGATGAAGGAAACACATTTTGTTAGGGTCCCAAGTCAAGAATGTTATTTCCTAATAAAATGCTTGAAAATATTCTCAAGAAAAGATTTGTTAGCAACGAATACATTTTCCAAAAATTGAAATGTTGTAGAAGAATGTTTTTCACACATGAAAGGGACAACTCAAACAAAGAAAAGATAAAGATAAAGATAAATAAAAAGAGAAAAACAAAAATAACGGACACGAGAGGATCTAGTTTAGCAGGATTAGATCTATCCATTCTCATATAAAAGGTAACTGCAATGGGAGGTGAAAGATCATCAATCCCCAACCAGATCAGGAAGAATGCATGGAATATAAAGTAAAAAACAAAAAAATGGGTCAACATGGAAGGGAAGCCTAAATTTCCCCAACGCTTTGCAATCTCCCCAATTTATTGTAAATCAATCACAAACACGGAAGAATGATGATACAAATAAAAGAAGGTTTATGACACAAAAACCACACTTGTATCCAAGCAACGCCAAGGTTGACAAGGGTCATCTAGGCACACATAGTACGATCATGGGTAACACATCACAACACACACATCTAATCTAAAGATCAAGAAGAGGGGCCTCCCCTAACACTGATCGACCAAGAGGTCATCCACTTTCCAATCTAGATTGCCATAGGGGGAAGTAGGATGAGCCTGCAAAGGTGGAATGTTTAGGGGAGGTGCTTTAGACCCTGATACAACAAGGGCTAAGGAAGAGGGCCCCGTAAGGTCCTCTCCACCAAGCTCTTGTGGAGCTAGGGTCAGTGATTTTGCGAAGATTGCTGACAAGGCCAAAACTCCATCCATACAGTTAAACATACACTTAACAAGAGTTCCATGGCTAATGTTAATGGACAGAGAAGGCTGTGCCTAAGATTCACTACTAGGCCCACTGAAGGAATCGAGAGTAGTGACAAACTCGAGGGAAGGCAACACTGATTCCGTCACTAGGACAAAACAAGTCAATGCGGGACCACCTCTTAGAGAAGGTGGGCTCCTCTTAGGCCCTCCATTGTTGGAAGGACCAACCTCTACTTTCAGCCCTGCTGAGACATGTGAACTCCCCATAGACAAAGCAAGAGGCATAGAGGAAGAGGAGGCATTAAAATCTGTAGTGGAAACCACTGAGGTATTCACCATGTCTATAGGCTTTGAGCAAGTTGGGACGTCTGGAGGGTAAATCAGCAAAGGTGCTTCCACCAAAGGATCAATGAACACCTACACCCTTCCAAGGTCAAGCGCACTCACAGCGGGAACCAAAGGTGGGATAGAATTAGGTTGAAGAGGAACAAAGGGAAGGGAAGAAGAGGACGCAATGGAATTCCTAGGTAAAGGGGTGGCCACTTCTTCCTCCCTTCTCTATAGGGTGACCTGCGCAGCTAGGAGAGCCTTTCTCCCTTGCTTATACTTGTGCATGAGGTAGTTTCTTCGGCTCTTTGAACCAGAGGTCAGAGGCACAGAAGGAGCAAAGGGCTTCCACTCAACCATAAAAACTTCCACTACGACCATTTTTGGTGGAGAAATGGGTTCCTAGACGAGAACAGGAGTTGATCGAGGAGTTGAAAGAGAAGGAAACTCAGGGTCCTTAGCGGTGGGCCTCTTCTTGTTCGCTACTTTAGGGGCAGGGGTGATAGGAGGCTGAGACATAGAGGACTCTCCACAAGGAACTTTCTTCCTATCATATCGAACGAGCCTAGGCTTTGTAGGTAAAATAGGAAGCTCAAGTGCAGGATGCTTTGGCTTTCACCAAGTGGGTACCATAGGATTCTCACACAAATGTGAGGCAGAATTGGATGGTGTCACAGTGGGGTGAGAGGAAGCATCAAGCTGGATAGTGGAAGAGGAAGAAGGAGGATCTCAGGACTGCTTCTCTTCTTCTCTTTTCCATGCTTTAGCGGCATCACTATCAGCTTTCAAACAAGCTCTATGTGGAACAACATAAGGTGACGATGGGTATCTCACTCTTAGTTTCAAGCGCCCTCTTTTATAATTTTGATAATTTTGATGCAAAAGGTCCCTCCTGGGTGGAAGAGGAACAATAGACACAAGCCAAGAGTAGTCCAAGGAGTAGCTGCCACAAGCAACCGCTGTTTATAACTAGTATCGTGGATCACATGCATAGTACCCCCATGGATAAATTTCAGATATTTATGCATGACAAAGGGTACAACATTCACATCAGGCAACCAAGGGATACCCAAATTTACTCTAAAGATCTTAGATCCAGGGATGATATCAAATGGGAGTTTTGCATATTTAGGCTCGACTAGGATTGATAAGACAATACTTCCCAAAGGAGGAATGAGAAGTTCATCATGTGTGCAAATAGTACTCACAGGTGCATCATACACATATTTATGTAAGAAGTTGATCAACATAATCTCCTTAGTTATGATGTTAACTTGGGACCTCAGATCAATAAGAACACCAGCTACAATGTTTTCATAAATCTGAATGGGGATGTATAGAGGATATGGTTCTCTACTAAAACCCATCAAGAAGTCCTATGAAGTGAAGGTTACACTGTTATCACTATTCACAAGCTATACAGAAGGGATGGTTTGGTGTAGGAAAGAGGTCATCGTACACTAGACAACACTTTCACAAAACTTACAAAAGGTGATGGAATAGGACAGTGACCCAGCTAAGGTTTCACCATGCAATACCTTTGGAACCTTCCAACTACACCTACTAGGGGTCATAGGTTGGGTTGCAAGGAAAGAATCCCTACAATGCTCACACCTAAAACTCTCCTAGAGTATGAGGAAAGGGTCTTTTAGTATCGTAAAACAGAACCAAAATGGTTCATGTTTGGTTCACCAAAATGCAAGGTAGGGGGACTGATCATGTGCAAGGCCCCAGGTCATGGAGGGTCGAGAGCGGAAGGTTGCCCCATCTTATCTTAAAGCTAAGGGAATGTTTGGAGACAAGGATGAGAATGATTAGGACTATAAAGTCTTGCGATCACTCTACAATCCTGAAGTTCAAGAAAGAGTTAGGCGAGTCAATTTTTGGGTCTAACTTTGTGCCTCACGAGGCTCTCTACCCAAGGATGAAAGCATAGTTCTGGGATGACATCATGGCACACTAGCATCTCACAAGTTCCTTGGTGTTCATACAATTAGAGGACTAGTGAAGCAAGGTTTAACTCTAGAAAATAGACTGACAACCTAGTTAACTACTTCTAAAGGGCCAGAATGAAATTGCAAAATAAACAAGATACTCACAAATATGATAAAGGAAATAAATAAGAGTTAAGATGGCGAGAATAATCTCATAGAAAAATTGGTTTTCCAGCTAGCTCCACCAAGCGCGTTCTCCTACAGAAAAGAAGGGGGAAATGGTTGGGGATTGTATAGAGGCCTGCCTTAGTCAAAGCCCCACTTTGGTATTCCTACCTCCATGGACAACCAAGTTTGCAACAATGGAGAAAATATGATAAAGAAATAAACAAAATAAAAAGCACTAAAGCACTACAAAACAGTAAGTGCGTTTACTCAACCAAGTGATAGAGGAGAGGAGTAGGAAGCTTACCACCTCCACCAAGAGTACTCGAGCCTGTATTGCAATGTTTTTTTCCTAAAATTTTTCTACCAAAAGTGATGGAGTGAAGTTATTGTTAGAAATATTGAAAGCTATTGGAAGTGAGTGCAAGAGAGCTAGATTGAATTCTTAGAAGATCAAGTGAGCTTGTGAAGAGATGAAATGCATGTAGAAGGATTGAAATTGAAGGAGAGAATAATGAAATGGCCATATTTGGGTCGGTCATCTGCAGGAAGTGTTACTACTTGACTGACATGAGAAGAGTAATGCATCTATTGCTCTAGATGTAGGAATTTTCCAGGGACGTAAGTGTGCCGCGTGGATGTCCACACATTGTGCATGTTTCCCTGATAGAAATTCCTCTGTCAACACTCAAAACATGCACCAAATTTATCGAAAGCAATGGGTTTAGGTGGAATTAAGCCTCTGACTTTAGTTTTCTAAAGTGGAAAGCGACAAAAAGGGGATTTTCATTAAGGGTGCAAATTTGCTCCTATATAGAATGTTTCCTATGAAATGTTGATATTAATAAAAATAAATGAATTACAATTGAGTTATCATGTCATTAAATTTGAATGAAAATTGAGATGGTTTAGCTACTTAGTTCATGAATTTGGTAAGACACTTGAAATTAAAACTACATTATAATCTTAGCAATAGATTAGTTTTAAACAAAATATTGGCTAGGAAACCCTAGTGTGGTGATATTAAGATTACTCTCAAATAAATCTTGTCTTTCTTTTGTATAGTCAAAATTTTAGACACCACAATAACAAGGGATGCAATATTTTTGTTGAAAACATTATTTTTTCTTACGATTGTGGTTGCAAGGAATGTGGAGAGTGGAAGGGAAATTGGGAAAATATTCCATAGGGGCCTACACCAAGATAACATCCAATGAAGGGAAATATTGATGAATAACTCTAGAGTTTGAATGACACAAAAAGTGTTAAAAAAATGAAGTTCAAAACTTTCAAATGATTTTAATTCAAATTTGAGCTAAGATTAGGATTATAAATTTTGATTCAAATAATACATTCATTTATTGATATCTATATGTAGTTAGTAAAAAACTTATTCTTTACTTACTACAATTCAATTCTCATTAAGTTTAGTTGAAGCTACAACTATCCCCTAGTGAAATAGATTATAATCTTGAATTGAAACAAGTATGGAGCCCATGCATTTATTTAATAGTTCCATTTTTAAAATTGAATGTATTTTATTTAAGTATTTTATGGTTTCATGTTCATTGAATGTATAATGCTTCATAGAAGTTACATGGTCAATGAGAAATCTCATAAGCTTTTATTTCTAGATAATATATTGATTATTTTTTTAGTGATTTTTCATCTCAAAGAATTTTCTCTATGTATATTATTATGTGGGTAAAGCAAGAAGATGAGTGCACTTCTTGTGGAAGTTTCAAACAACCAAAAATATGAAATCAAGAAAAGTGAAATGGGATCCTATTTTGATTCAGGACCCCAAGCCAAAAGCGGGATCCCATATTTTGTTTTCTAGAAATAGGATCCTATTTCATAAAGGGTTAACTTTTTTAAAAACACTAAACAAGATCATGTTTCTAGATTGGGATTTTACTTCTTAAATTTTTAGTTTTTGGCTTAGTTTTTGCTATGGGTTTTAGGTCAATTTTTTTTTTTGGAGATCCAACCCTTAGTTTTGGACCACCTTTGACTTTCAACTTGAAGTTCATGTTAGTGTCACTAGTGAAACATTGGAAAATAAGATGGGGCTCTCTATCTTTGAGGAGATATGGTTCCTATTTCACACTCTTGTTTCACTCAAGGAAACCCTATAGATCTCAATCTAATGATGGAATGAAGAAGAGAGATGTGCTACAGGCTATCCTAGGGTATGATTAATGACTAAAGAGGGGTTCACCACAAATTTAGGGCTTGGAAAGACTAGTAACATGCAAGAACCAATAACAAAACCTAATGGTATGTAAAACTTCAACAAATGACCTAGAAATAGATGCAAAATAAAATAACAAACTAGGAAATGCACCTACAAACTTGAATATGCTTGGAACAAGCTTTGAAATCCTAAAAAATATTGATTTTAGGGAACATTAGGACTCATACACCAAGTTGGGTGTATAAGTCCTAGTTTAGGGTTTCTGGGCTGAAACAGGAATCTGACAGGGTTGACTAAGGATCTTAAAAAATCTTGAAAATTGCTTGTTCCAGGACTCATACGCCACTTGTGGTGTATTAGTCCTATCCTTTTTTGTAAATACAAAGTCCATATCTACTCTCAAATATTTTATCTTTCTTCTTAATTTGATTTTCAGACCTGAACCTATAAAAAGACCTGGATAATAGAATATAGTTTTGATTTTCTTATGGGGGTTTTCCCTAGTCAAAACCCTAGTTTTGTAATCAAAACTTGATAGAAACAATGGATCATGAAATAAAATGTACATAAAAACCCTAATCTTAAGTCTCTCTAAGATTAAGAAATTTTAATGTGATGCAACCCTATTCTATTGTGCTAGAATGAGATGCATGAATGAAACATGAAGAAGAATGACTCACTTTGGGAGATGTCTAATCACCCTAATAAGCCATAATGAATGTGATGTAGGAGCATCTAACGATGTAGGGAAATCTTGCATCACCCAAAAAAAATCAGTTTCTTTATTTTCTTTAATTGTTTTGAGTCCCATAATGGCACTTAAGGGGTGTAAGACAACCAGGTGTCAAAAATACCGAAAAAAGGAAACTTACTATTTTTTTTAAGTCATCCTAAATAGGATCATATGGATGTGAAAATTTACCCCAAGGAGTAGAACTGAAAAACATTTCTGGTCGTGAAACAATCACCTCAATACCTTGCATAGTTTGGAAGAAATTAAAGTTGTCATCCTGGGAAATTTCTCCAATGTAGCTTCAAATTCAGATATGAAGAATTTAAAGGCACCAAAATAGGTTGAAAGGTTGCCAAACTCACCTACAATAGGTTCAAATGCTTTAGAGCTCATTGAGAGCTTTCCAATGATATGAACTAATAGCAAATCAGACACTCGGATCAATAATTATGGCCCTGTGAAGTTGCCCCTCTAAAAAGTGAGTTTCATTAAAATTTCTTCCTAGGCCATAAATCAAACAGCAGGAATTTTGGTGCCAAAACAAAAGGGAAATTTAACTTTCTAAATCATTCTAGGGCAGTTATTGGGTGAAATAAATAATGTTTAGTGGGGGTTGTAGAAGGTGGCTCTGAATAGTAGATTTTATTTTCAGAGTTGATTTTGTTGTAATGAATCAAGCCCATGAGGCTATAACATGTAAGTTTTGAATTTGAAATTTCATTATCTAAAAATAATTGAAAGTGGGGTTTTTTTGTCTCACATCTTCTGTGTTGGTATCTATTATTGTGATTTGTGTGGTTTTGGGCAGCTTGGCCCTCATTAGAATGCATGTACCTTCCATAGGCTAAAAGTAGAGTGATAATGGAGAATTGAATCACTTAGGAAACAATACATTAGGCTTGGCTTGATGGAAAGCTATATCTCCCCAACCTAGAATCCTTCATGATTCACCATAGGCAACCATAATCAACCCTTGACAATGCTAGATCTTGAATAAAAGCGTGCTTGAAGACCTACAAAAACACTATAATGTTGCTCCAAGACTTCAATTTTGCTTGCTACTTGCTCTTGAATGCTCTTGTGAAAGAATACTTGAATACTTGTGAATGCTTAGATCTTGAATTTTATTCTCTAGATAAAAATAATGACTTAGAAGCTTGTTTACATAGGCATTACACCTAATTTACCATTTATTAGATCTCAAAAGTCGTCATCAACCAAAATTTTGAAATAAGAACTTGAATTTCCTACCCAAACCCTAAAAGTGGGCCGCATGAGTCTCATACACAACTCATGGCGTATGGGTCCCACCTAGGGGGACTCATACACTCAAGGTGGCATATGAGTCGCACCCTATATTTTCAGGGTGGGTGAATGATGGATTGTTAGAAGAATTAATTATTTTGTTGATTTTGTTGAGATTTTAGTTGAAATAAGTCTTGAGATCCAAAATAAAGGGTCTTAGGGTCCTATTAATGATTATTTTAAGGGTATTTAATGCAATGATACCAAAATAGGTCTAAATTAAGTAAGAAATTATGCTATCTCCAAGTACGGAGTATAATTTTTTGGTTCCACATTTAGCCCCCACTTTAGCGTGGACCCATATGACCCTACGTGCATATGCAATCTAAATGAGTTCAAACAATAAATTTTGTTTCATAAAAGGATACTCATATGGATTCATTCATAGTACGAGGGAATGAAGTCCCCACTATAGCTATTTATAAAACCATAATGTTAGGAACTGCATCTTGCAACACCAATGCATTGGTTATTCATAAATCCTCTTATCTAACTTCATAGAAATCAAATTCAAGGATAAATGTATGCCCCCCTTTATTCCACTTGCTTTAAGGAGGTGGAATCAAGGTAGCAATCTAATTGCATTGAATTAGATAAGTCATAACATAGGGTATTTCTAAGTACCATACCACAAAGTGATAGAGATTTGATGAGAACAGGAGTGGAATAGTGAATCCAATGCAAAAATGGTGTCAAAAATGGAGTTCGCTAGCCCCCAATATGATAGTTTTAATGAAAAGAACTTTTAACCCTAATATGCAAAAGGAACTACTTTAGATATATTTAAGATTAAAAAGTGATGTAATTTGTAATCATTTTGTCTTTTACCTTCTTGTCGTTTGACTTTGTTAGAGAGTGAGTGAAAATTATGAGCTATCAAGAATACATGCCTCTAAGACTCGAGAGCCTGCAGGAGGATGTAGCTTGAGAAGATCTCTAGTGTTCGGTGAGTTGATCCTTCTATGCTTTAACTTTATCTTTACACATTTATTTTATGTTTTTATGTATTTCTCAATAGATTTGAGACCTTGGAAGAAAATTTTGCAAATTGCAAAGTGTCCCCTTTTTGTCCCCTTTTTTCGCAAAGTGTCCCACTTTTGCGCAAAGTGTCCCACTTTCTCGCAAAGTGTCCCACTTTCTCGCAAAGTGTCCCACTTTCTCGCAAATTGTCCCACTTTCTCGCAAAGTGTCCCACTTTCTCGCAAAGTGTCCCACTTTCTCGCAAAGTGTCCCACTTTCTCGCAAAGTGTCCCACTTTCTCGCAAGTGTGTCCCACTTTCTCACAAAGTGTCATGTTTCTTCACAAAGTGTCCCAAAAGGGGAATAAAGTGTCTAAAACCCTTAGGAAAGTATCTTAAGAAAACTTTAGCAGACTTTTTATTGTTGATGTATAGATTTAAGATTTTAAAATACGCATAATACATATTTTTTCCTTTTGTTAGATTCCACCACAGTTGCAACATCATCTTGGCGATAGACACTTTTTTTTGCTTATGATACCTTGTCTCGATGTTATTAGAGGAATATACTCATATTTTATAGACTACTCCAGATTATACTAGGCATACCTCATTCCTCCCATGAGGTACGATGCTGCCATGTTGATGGTCCTTGTAGAGAAATGGGATGCTAATGTTACAAATTTTTCACTACAGCTCAATTGGTGGAGCTGAATTAAACATTGTTATATCTTAAAGTGAGATTACAATTATTTTTGCATTATTCTTAAGTGTTGTTTGCACTTTGATTCATTATTCGTCAAGTGACAATTGTGCATTGAAATGAGGAAACAAAATTTTAGAAATTGCTATTCGGTGTTCCAGAATTAATTGAAGTATAGAATTGAGCATATAAACAACAAAGCATTTTAAATGCTTTAATTTATTTCATGAAATAATTCATATTTATAGAGCTTCGTTTGATTGCGAGAATTCAAATGATAATACAACATTCCATTGAGATGTATTTTCTTTTCAAAATGAAAAGCATGAGATTGAAATCAAATATCCACACAAGCTGAGGATGAGATTGTCACAGTGCATCACTAGTATCACACTACATTATGGAAGATGCATTAAGGAAGAAATCACATAAGTAACAACATAATCATCATTGCCTAATAGATCGATGCTCGATGCTGAAGTAGTGCACATTTTGTCTTCTCCAAGCTCCATCGACCTGTAGAAAGAAAGAGAGGGATGTCAGAGGCTTTGAATATGAAGATACCTATATGAATCACCAACAATAATGCAATCTGCTACTAATCATATAGTCAAACAATCAAGTGAAGTGCAAACACATAAGCTAAAGGAGAAACATCAATATGATCATGCTATATTGTTTTTTTATGCTAACTTTGTTTGTTTCCTTGTGTAGGTATAGGGAAAATCATGAAGCTGATTATTATTTGAAGACCAAGCATGTGGAGAAAAATGGGCTCCTAGAAGGGTAGAGCTCGGCATGATACCCTTATTCATTCCAATTGGACCGAGATACCAATTACATCATCATATTCATCAAGAAAAGAAATGATATACAACTGAAAGAGTAAAGCAGAGTTATCTATCAAGCTATTAAACTAACTATGCATTCATAACAATAAGGTAAATGCTTTTTGAAAGCTACAGGTGAACAGTGAGTTTAATCAGCCCAATCATTTAGCTGAGTATGTTCATCTCAAGCATTGTTGTATGGTTTATGTTCTTTTGCCAAAATATTATTTGTTCATCATGTTTATAATGTCATAAAAAGACCAACAGTGTTCTCTCTCTCAATCAAGAACAGTGAATAGGAATACATAATGCCTCAATGAAGAGAATTGTTTCAATTTTCATCTCAGAAGAGAGCATGTTCATGGAACAGTTTATTAAATGGAGCATAAAAATGCATGAAGAGTACCAGGTTGAAGACCAAGAATATGAAGGGGGTGATAATACATTTAAGTGATCAACAAAATAGACAGTACCAGTTTGACAGAGAATGTAAATGTAGCATTAAGAATTAAAATGTGAAGAGATTGCTTCCAAAGTGTACAAGAGATGACAAAGCATAAGAGAAAGTGCTTCTAAAAGTGTCAGCTGGCTATAAGAGGAAATGCAGTCCATAGAGTTGCAGTGTTTTAATCAAAATATTTGCATAAATTCAAGACAGGATCAAGATGCCAACTATTCTATTGTCTCAATCAAAAGGGTCTTGTGTGCAAGGAGAGAAAAAGTTATATCATCTGGTCAAGGCATAAAAGTTTAGGTAGTCATCCTTTGGTTTCGAACTGAAGCAACATGAGTAGAGTGAGGAGTCACAGGAAATGTAAAAGAAATTAAGACAAGTAAGCATGGTGGAATACATAAAGCATTCTACAGTTTCAAATAAAAAAAAATTCTATGTACCAGATGAAAGGATGTTCCTCATGCATTAAGTCCTGGAAGCAACAATACCATGAAGGTTTCATATGTTTTTCATTTTCTGAAGGTTTAGCTTGCTGTCTCAGGGGAGATTTAGTGCAAGGTTTATAGAAGCACATGGTACCATGAAGATAAAAACTAAACATACTCATATGAGCTTTACCTCGAAATGTTGTTTTCCTCAGTGTAACATTTACCCATGAAATAGAGATAGGGAAGTGCAGAACAAAAAGTTAAAAGTGTAGATGCCTCCTTGTTTTCAGTGTGCCTATACTAGGATTTTAACAAAAAATATACAGGGATAGATGAATTTCCTTTCAAGTTTCAGTGAATTCATGTGGGTTTTTGTTATAATCAGATTTCTTTAAAACAATGAAGGCCCATGTCAAAGTTTTGTCTCAGAAGAAAGCAACATTATAGTGGTAACTGAAATGTATACATAAGATACCAAGTCAGATTTAAGATAGATTTTTTTAGAAACCATATAGCCAAATGAGTGTTTCAACAATGTTAAGAAAAAAAGTGCATTTTGTTTACAAACATCAAATGCCATATGGTGGAGTTTACATAGATACAGAAAAATGCAGAATTTAATAGTGGGTCGAGCCTAGTTTTTCAAAGTAATCAAAATAAATAGATTTTTCTTCATTTCTTAGAACACCCACATTGGGGTTTGATTTTAAAATGCATATCTCCTCAAGATACAGTTTACCCATGAAGGGTTTCATAAGGAAACCACCGAGTTTCAAAAAGGAAAAAAAAAGTTCATCATGGGTCGAGCCAGTTTTATAGGAATGTCAAAACATACAGATTTTTGCTCGTACCCGTGTTAGGATTCATTCTGGAATATAGATTTCTTTACTTTTCCATAATACCCATATAGGGGTTTGTTCAAAGTTTGAATGGAGTAAATAAGCGTGGTTGAACCCAAAGTTCTTTCAAAGCTCGTATTCAACATGATATTGCATGGCCAAAAGGAGATTTTTTAGGCCCAAGTGCCTTTTGAAGAAGAAGCTTTCTCTTAACTCACTATCTAAGCCAAAAGTCTGAAGAAAAGGTGGGTATCGCAAAAAAGTTTCTAAGTAGAAGCAGTAGAATTGTACGGAAATAGTGTGGCGTGAGTATTTCCATGAGTTCATAAGTATAAGAAAAGCGTTCTTAAGCTTACTATAGAGAGAAATATATGATTAGAATGAAACTTACCAGTTCATGCATGTAGAAGATCACATATAGCAGCGGCCAGAGCTCTACAAAGTTTCAAAACCCCAAGGAAAACCAAGACACTAGCTCTCATGAATAGCAGCCAAGAAGAACAAATTCAAAAGAATGTAAAGAGAAATCAGAGACCAACTATGTACAGGTCGCAACCTTAATGGCCTTTCTTGCTTTACAAATGAAGTGAAAAAGCCACAATACTTTAGAAATCAAGCTTACCCAGTGAAGGATTCGACTATCTGGGAACAAAGGTGAAAATTCTCAAGCACACGAGCTACAGACTGAGCTCAATCATGGCAACATTATCCTTCCATGTAGAGACCAAGGTCTTCAAAAATGATGATTGCAAAAATGAATTGATTTTTAGGGTTTGACTTCTTTTTGTCTCTTGCCCTAATTCGAGCGAAGTCGAACATTATGATTACCTTGAATATTCACATTTGACAATACATTAGTGGAGAAATTTGAATTTAGGGTTGTTTTGCATTGTGAATTAGGAATTTGAAGCTTAATACTTTTGGTGGCTGAATTCTCATGTGCCTAGGTGACTTTGTTTAAGTCCTTAGGGCTAGTGTTTCTATATTAACATTTATACCTTTGCCTTAGTGGGAATGTAGGATGATAATACGTTAGGCTTATTTTAATTGATTTTGAAGGAAGGTCAATTAAAATATGAATGGTAAATATTTTATGACCTAACCTTGGGTGAAACATTTGAAACTTAGGGTTTTTGTTTACAATTGATTTTAGAGAGATCAATTAGAGTATTGATGAGAGAACAATATTGCCTTGATATTTTTATGATTTTTTAAAGAAAAATCAAGCATTGTATTGGTGAAATAAGGATGTATTTCTTTTTGCAAAAGATTTCGCAATCTTTAATTGCAAAATAAACAAATTGTAAAATCTGCAATCATGTAAAGCAAAAGCATAAAGCAATCCTTTATAAGTTATTTTATGTTTTCTTGTGATTTTTAGCAGAATGATGTTGAATTTTCTGCCTTGGGTTGGATTTGAGTTTCCTCTTGGAGAGATAAGGTGTTTTTTTGGCTTTTAAAGCAAATTTAGCCTATTTTTAGGGGCTTTTCGGTATGATCATGGAAACAATATGTTTTTTCTACTTTTATGCTGACTTTTGAGACAGTTTGAAGCTTTTTTCCTTGAGCTTCTTTGTGGGCTTAGATTAGGCTTTCTTGAGAGATATATTTTGAAGAGACTTAGTTTTCTTTCTTCTTCTCAGTTCAGATTTTAATTTCTTGCTCTTAACACTTTGGGAATTGTAAACGTTTTGTACTCAATTTTTTAGAGTTTCACTCCATCTAATTAAAAATAGCATTCCTATCTCCAATTTTTTGTCTCAACTTGTAGTTTTAGTATGATGTTGATGTTGTGATTCTGTTTATAGATCCACTTTATGTCCTAGTATTGTAGATCATCGATGTAGAAAGTTCATTGTTGTAGGTTGCATGATGTGTTTACATCGAAACCTTCATGCAAAACAATTTTGCATTGGTGTTCATGAGAGATTGTGAATTCATTGTTGTTTTTTTGAAGATTGTTTTGTGAGAAAAATATTAAATTATTTTCTAAGAGAAATATCAAAGTCATTATTAAGTTTTGTGAATCATTTTAAGTCATAGGTTTTATTTTCAAAGTTATCCTTCTAACTCTTTCCTTCAGAAAAACACTTAGAATAGGATCAATCATTCGGAGAACCAACTCACTCTGGAGATTCCTTCTTCATTCAGATCACCCACATCTGAAGAAGGTTTCCATGTTTTAGTAGATTGTTGAATCTTGTATTCAGCAGGGTGCAAATCTAATTAATAACAATTTTTGGCATGCCCGGTGAGACATTTAAAAGTTATATCAGACAAATTTCAGAGTTTTAATTTGTTGTTTTGTGTATGCAATAGATTTTTCCAACGTCTTGGAGGATCATTTCAATATACCTGGTGACTCTGATTCTAATTTTTGCATGCTAGTGCAGCTTGCGTATGAGAAAGATACAAACAAGATCAAGTTATGCACCCTTCAAATATCGAGAGTTGTCCCCACTATGAAGAAGAGGCAAAACAACAAGGAGAACTTTTGAGACACCTGCAAGGTTGAAGTCAACACCTCCTATTTTTAGTTCGTTAGTTTTCTCACCAGGAGTACTGGTTCCAATTTCATAAGTACTACCAATGGCAACGCCAAGGCAGCACCCATTCGTACCTTTTAATGGAGGAAGTCTGTTAGATATTGCTAAACACGATGACATCTCAGTTGCAACCCTTAGAAGTATGCCATACTTCACCATGGAGCACTTCACTACACTAGTTGAGCACATCTGTGACGTAGCCACGTTATGCTCGGTGTATAATATCACGCAGGAGAACGTTGGGATAAGGTTGTTAGTTGTGTCACTCAAAGGGAAGGTGTCACAATGGTTTAGAGGTCTCGTAGCCAACTCAATCACAGAATGGGATTCATTAGGTAATGGTTTATATCAACATTTTGCTAATAAATCTGATAACCTATCTTTATTAGAGCAGTTGAGCACGATTCAGAGGGTCCCACATAAGCACTTGGTTGATTTCAACTACCAATTCCAGAGAACCTGGGAAAAGATTCCTGCGACGATAAAACCTTTACTAGCACATGCTTTTCTGTTTTACTTAAATGTTTTGAATAGTAAAATTGCAGTCATGACTCAGTCTATGGGTGGGCTTACACTCCCTAACACCTATGACAGCCATTAGAGCCAAAAATTGTCTCATCCAAGCTGGAGACATAATTCCTAGACCACATATGCCTTTGTTTATAGAAATACAGCCACCTACCCCTACTGTTGTACCTCCCATAGCTACTATCCCACCCGCTCCAGTGATAGAATATCATAACAAAGCCCAAGAAGTTGTTTCCCTAACCCCGAATTAGGAGATGCAAGAGATTAAAAGCATATTAAAGACCTTCAGAAATGATCTTGTGACCATTAAAAAATAGGTTGACCAAGAACATAAGCCTTATCAAGCCCCTTATCAACAAAACCAACAAAATAGACCTCCCTTTCAGAATGATTACCAAGCCCAAAGAAGGAATTTTAACCCTAGGCCATTCTAGCCATACAATCCAAACGTGGCCAATTCGTGAAAGGAACTTGTGCCCCAAAATAATGTTGCTCGAGATTGCAATTGGTGTCATCCATGCAATCAGCCCCATAACCAATCAACATGTGCCAATGGAATGAGAGATTAGGCTTTAATGGTTTAGAATAACTATGCTAGTTCAGAAAATATTGCAGATTTGAATAAAGAAAAGCAAGATAACATGGAGGTTGCCTTGCCGAACTGGAAAAGCTCTAAATTATGTGGCATGAATGGCCAAAGTTAGCAAAATTCTCCTATTTCAGCTAATACCAGGTCAAAAAAGAGAGCCATGGATCTGGGACAGCAAGCTGGAAATTCACAGCAATAGCCTACAAACAGTAAATAGCTAGTTCCATTAAATGTTAATGCTATGACACAGCCTAAAGTACAGATTCTATAGAGAGGCCAAGAGATACCTAGCAAGGAGCAGTCAAGGACGCATTTGCAACCCTTGTAGAGGCAAAATGATGTTGTAAAAAAAACCCAGCAGATGGTAAAATCTTCATCATTTAATATTGTTGAGTAGCTCAAGAAAACCACTATCAGTATGTCAATATTAGATGCTTTACACCTTTCAGGGTAGAAAGGTTTACTACAGGAAGCTTTAGCTAAGTTTTCTATTTTTGACAACGCTAACCAAGGAGTTGCAAAGGTTGTGCTTGCCAAAGATCTGGAGGATAAAAATGAGTAGAAAATGAAAGAGGTAAAGCCTCCTCCGTTCTATTTAAGTCTGATCATTGGCGATAAAATCATTCATAATTGTATGGTTGATTCTAGTGCTAGTAGTTCAATCATGCCTAAGAGTTTAACTAATAAGTTAGGTCTTGTTTACGAGCCTAATCCTTAGAAAGGTGTAATGCAATTAGATAGGTCTGTTGTTAAAACTGCTAGTATTATCAAAAATTTGCCTCTTACTTTGCACACATCCCTGAGTTTTACTATTCATCAGGATATACATGTCATTGACTTACCACCACACTTTGCCATTTGTCTCTCGAGGGATTTTATAGCCAAGTTGGGTGGGTTTCTATCTTTTAATTGGTCTCATTTTTTTTTCAGAACAAGGTATGGTACGAAAGTGACCATAAAGTCTAAGCCTCTCGCCAAAGACCATATCGAACCATATTCACCAAATCCTATAAATGCTAACCTCTACGCCACCTCTGCACTGGAGGAGCAAACAATGACCTCAGACTGTAGCACCCATATAGACAATATCAATCTAGATGAATGGGAAGCCGAAGATCACGAACTTGATCCGTTTTAGCACATAGATGAGATAGGATTAGGAGTTTATATGATTCGAGAACCTGATTGCAATATGCCTAATCTTTGTAAAGAGGAAGAACCATCTGCAAAAACAAGAAATGAGATTTGGAAGCTTTACTTCAATGGTTCGAGAAGCAGTATTGGTGCTGGAGGTGGGGCTATGTTGATATCACCCGAAGGAGATAAATACTTTTCAGCTTGTAGATTTTCTTTCAATTGTTTGAATAATACAGCTCAGTATGAAGCAATGGTGCATGGCCTTGAATGGGCCTGCAAAACAGGTATTAAACTCTTGCAAGTGTAAGGTGATTCAGAACTAATTGTAAATCAGGTCAGAAATTTAAATGCTACCAAGAATGATTTGCTTAAGAAATATAAGCATCGTGTATGGGATTTAATGGAGGATTTTGATTCTTTTAATATTATTTTGATTCCTAGAAATGAAAATAAGTATGATGATAGACTCACTGCCCTAGGAGCCCAGTTTGATATTCCCAAGGAGATTCAAAAAGTAGAGGCACGTCAATATGTAAAAATAGTGGTCATACCTTCCGTGCCTGATAATAATTTGAGCTGGCAAGTTTTTGACAACGATGAGAAAATCATAAATTTCTTGATTGCTGAAGCTGAGTTTGCGTATGGAAACCAACAAAAATGGCATTAACAATATGACGACCAGATTGTGTAGTTGAAGACAAACCAGCTACCAAAAGGATTGGTGACCTTGCAATCCATGTTCAATTTAAATGACCAAGTGTGGAAAGACAAGTACAGCCTGACTGTTAAAGAGGAACATTATGCAACCATTGAAATCTTCAAAGGCAAGCTTCTCAAGTTGGGAAAGGTATGTAGTAAAGATGAACAACAACATTTATTCTGTTATGTCAGAAATTTAGTGTTGTTTTTGCTTGGGAGTACAAGGATTTGAGAGGTTTTATCCCAGAACTAGATAAACATACCATTGAACTTGAACTCGATGCAAAACCAATAAGGCAGAAATAGAGACCACTGAACCCCAAGTTAGAACACCTTATGAGGCTGAATTGAATAAACTAGTTGAGAGTGGTATTATTTTTCCTCTCAAAAACACCTCTTGGGTGTCAAATTTAGTGCCAGTAAGGAAGAAAAGTGGGGAAATCAGATTATGTGTTGATTTCCAAGATTTAACTAAAGCATCATTGAAAGACCATTACCCACTCCCTTCCATGGAGAAAATTCTATAGGTAGTTTCTGGTTCTAACAAATTTTCTTTGCTAGATGGTTACTCAGGCTACAACTAGATTCTGGTGAAGCAAGAGGACCAGTTCAAGACAATATTTACAACTAAGTGGGGCAGGATGGCCTACAAGAAGATGCATTTCGGCTTATCCAACGCTGGAGCAACTTTTCAGCAAGCGATGGATATGGCTTTTTATGACCTTATGAACAAGTTCATTCTGGTATATTTAGATGACATTACTATTTTTCCTAGAAATGCTAATGAACATCTTCATTTATAGCATATTTTTCAGAGCCGTAGAGAGTTTGGAGTGTCTCTCAATCCAAAGAAGTGTATATTTTCAGTGAATGAAGGCAAACTACATGGACACATTGTTTCAAAGAAAGGTATTTCTATAGACCCTGAAAGAGTCTCTGCAATTCTCGAATTTCCATTACCAGCTCACAAGAAAGGCTTGCAAATATTTCTTGGAATAATAAATTTCGTGCGGAGGTTCATACCAAATATTACAGCTTTGCTGCAACCTCTCACTTTTCTCCTTAAAAAGAATATGCCATTCAGTTGGACCAAGGAAGGTAAGAGGAGATTTGATCAGATTAAGGAAGCTCTCACAACTGCTCCTACTCTCATTAATCCAAATTTTGACAAAGACTTCATTATGTATGCTTTTGAAGGAGTAGATACAGTTTCAGGTATGTTATGCCAATAAAACAATGAAGGCTTGGAGCAGCCTGTAGCATTTTTCTGCCAAGTATTGCATGATTAAGAGCTAAAATATTCTTTTGTCGAGAAGCATGTTTTTGTTGTTGTGAGAAGTTTAAAAAAGTTCAGGCATATGTTGTCCAATAGCGAGATTCATTTGTTGGTCGCTCATTCAACTGTTAAGGAGTTCTTACTTAACAAGGATATAAATGATAAGCGTGTTGGTTGGATTATCAAAGTAATGGAGTTTGACATTGATATAAAGGTAACCAAGCTTGTTAGAGGCAAAGGTTTGTGTGAATAGATTGCTGGTAATGAGGAAAACAACTTAAAAGAAGCTGCAAATACAGAAATAGTGCTAAATAATGAGGATGCGGATGTTGTTCCAGCGTTGCCTGCTACTTGGCTACAACAAATGATGCATTATTTGCAAACTAGTGAGTGCCCCAAAGGCTTAAACAAAGTGAAAATAAGGTATTACAGATTAAAAGCCATTCCTTATGCAATCATTCACGACATTCTTTATAGGAGAGATTTCCAAGGTATTTTATTGCGATGTATTCAGCCTAATCAAGTTGACAAGCTTTTAGTAGAGTTTCATGATGGACCTTCAGGAGGTCATTTTGCTACAATAACAACAGACCTGAAGATTATGCAAGTTGGTTATTACTGGCCAGATCTGTTCAAAGATGTTATTGCTTGGGTCAGGAAATGTGAGAAATGTGCTTTATTTTCTGGAAAACAGAGGATTGCATCGCTGCCCCTGCAGCCGATTCAGGTAGAACAACCCTTTCCTGAGTGAGGCTTAGATTTTATTGGTCCTATCAATCTGCCTTCAAGCATGGGTCATAAGTGGATTCTTACTGCCACAAATTATTTTACAAAATGGACCGAAGTTGTTACGTTAAAGGAAGCAAAGGAGACTTCAGTGCTTAATTTCTATCAAGATCTCATATTGAGATTTGGTGTTCCAGATTCAATCATTTCTGATAATGGTTTGGCTTTTATTGGTTGAGGATTTTTGATTGGTCAGTTAGAAATAATATTTATTTGAACACATCTTCCAATTATTATCTGCAGGGCAATGGACATGAAGAATCTACAAATAAAAATCTGATTCGGGTAATCAAGAAGACTATTGAAGATAATTAGCAGACATGGCATGAAAAGTTGAGGTTAGCTCTATGGGCTGACAAAATAACCCCTAAAAGAGCTACTAGTTGTTCACCTTTTGTTCTAACTTATGGTAAAGAAGCTAAGTTACCTATTTCCATTGAGTTACCAACTTTAAGTTATGTTAAAGAACTGGAATTGTTGAATGAACAACCTCTTGAAGTGAGGTTTGCACAACTGGTAGAGCTCGAAGAAACTAGAAAGGAGGCTCTCAAACAACTGGAGATACATCAAGCTCAGATGAAGAATTCTTTTGATAAGAGGGCAAGACCACGTGATTTCATTGTTGGGGATCTAATTTTCAAGTGGAATGAATTTAAAAGCAGACCTGGATGACATTCCAAGTTCGATGCAATTTGGGACAGGCCTTATGTGATCACAGAGTGCAAGGAACACAACGCATTCCAACTTTCCAAGTTGACTGCAGAGGTGCTATCTATCCCAGTTAATGGGATCAACCTCAAGCATTTCCTATGAGATAAGTTCTATCTTTTAGTTAAGTAGAGTAGTATCGCACATAAGTGTGTTCCGCACATTTATTTTCAGTAGTTTTCCTTTCCCTAAGCACTGTTGTGCATGTTCTGTTGACCATCAAGGCCTGTTAGTTTTCTTTTAGTTCTTTTCATTTATTTTTGTTGTTGTTTGGAGTGTTGCTGTTCAAATTTCTGAGTAGCATGAAGGGGCAGATTTGACTCCACGACCAATGGAGTATTTTAAGGCAACTGATATATGCTTAGCAGGCAAGCATTTAGCAAAAAATTCCAAAATGTTACCAATTTTTCGCTACAGCTCAATTGGTGGAGCTGGATTAAACATTGTTATATCTTAAAGTGAGATTACAGTTATTTTTGCATTATCCTTAAGTGTTGTTTTCACTTTGATTCATTATTCGTCAAGTGACAGTTGTGCATTGAAATCAGGAAACCGAATTTAAGAAATCGTTATTCAGTGTTCCAAAATTAAATGAAGTACATAATTTAGCATATAAGCAACAAAGAATTTTAAATTCTTTCATTTATTTCATAAAATAATTCATATTTACAGAGCTTCATTTGATTGCGAGATTTCAAATGATAATAGAACATTGCATTGAGATGCATTTTCTTTTCAAAATGAAAAGCATGAGATTGAAATCAAATATCCACACAAGTCGTGGATGAGACTGTCATAGTGCATCACTCGTATCACACTATATTATGGAAGATGCATTAAGGAAGAAATCACATAAGTAACAATATACTCATCATTGCCAGATAGATCGATGCTTGATGCTGAAGTGGTGCACCTTTTGCCTTCTCCAAGCTCCCTCGACCTGTAAAAAGAAAGAAAGGGATGTCAAAGGCTCTGAATACGAAGATACCTATATGAATCACCAACAATAATGTGGTCTGCTACTAATCATACACTAAAAAAATCAAGTGAAGTGCAGAAACATAAGCTGAAGGAGAAACATCAATATGATCATCATATATTGTTTTTTATGCTAACTTTATTTGTTTCCTTGTGCAGGTATAGGGAAAATCACAAAGCTGATTATTATTTGAAGACCAAGCATATGGAGAAAAAGGGGCTCCCACAAGGGTAGAGATCAACATGCTGCCCTTATTCATTCCAAGTGGACCGAGATAGAAATTGCATCATCATATTCATAAAGAAAAGAAATGATATACAACTGAAAGAGTAAAGTAGAGTTATCTATAAAGCTATTAAACCAACTATGTATTCATAACAATCAGGTAAATGGTTTCTGAAAGCTACAGGTGAACAATGAGTTTAATCAACTCAATCATTTAGCTGAGTATGTTCAACTCAAGCATTGTTGTATGGTTTATGTTCTTTTTCCAAAATATTATTTGTTCATCATGTTTATAATGTCATACAAAGACCAACAGTGTTCTTTCTCTCAATCAAGAATAGTGAACAGGAATACATAATGCCTCAATGAAGAGAATTGTTTCAATTTTCATCTCAGAAGAGAGCATATTCATGGAATAGTTTATTAAATGGAGCATAAAAATGCATGAAGAGTACCAGGTTGAAGACCAAGAATATGAAGGGGGTGATAATACATTCAAGTGATCAACAAAACAGTCAGTACCAGTTTGACAGAGAATGCAAATGTAGCATTAAGAATTACAATGTGAAGAGATTGCTTCCAAAGTGTACAGGAGATGAGAAAGCATAAGAGAAAGTGCTTCTGAAAGTGTTAGCTGGCTATAAGAGGAAGTGCAGTCCATAGATCTGCAGTATTTTAATCAAAATCTTTGCATAAATTCAAGACAGAATCAAGATGCCAACTAGTCTACAGTCTCAATCAAAAGGGTCTTGTGTGCAAGGAGAGAAACAGTTATATCATCTCGTCAAGGCATAAAAGTTCAAGAAGTCATCCTTTGGTTTCGAATTGAAGCAACATGAGTAGAGCGAGGAGTCACAGTAAATGTAAAAGAAATTAAGATAGGTAAGCATGGTGGAATACATAAAGCATTCTACAGTTTCAAATAAAACAAATTTGTGTTTACCGAATGAAAGGATGTTCCTCATGCATTAAGTCCTTGAAGCAACATTACCATGAAGGTTTCATATTTTTTTTATTTTCTAAAGGTTTAGCTTGCTATCCCAGGGGAGATATAGTGCAATGTTTACAGAAGCACATGGTACCATGAAGATAGAAAATAAACATACTCATATGAGCTTTACCTCGAAATGTTGTTTTCCTCAGAGTAACATGTACCCATGAAATAGAGATAGGGAAGTGCAGAACCAAAAGTTACAAGTGTAGATGTCTCATTATTTTCAGTGTGCCTATACTAGGCTTTTAACAAAAAATATATAGGGATAGATGAATTTCCTTTCAAGTTTCAGTGAATTCATGTGGGTTTTTGCTATAATTAGATTTCTTTAAAACAGTGAAGGCCCATGTTGAAGTTTTGTCTCAAAAGAAAACAACATTATAGTGGTAACTGAAATGTATACATAAGATACCAAGTCAGATTTAAGATGGATTTTTTCAGAAACCATATACCCAAATGAGGCTTTTCAATAGTGTTAAAGAAAAGGTGCATTTTCTTCACAAACATCAAATTCCATATGGTGTAGTTTACATAGATACAGAAAAATGCAGAATTTATTAGTGGGTCGTGCCCAGTTTTTCAAAGTAATCAAAATAAACAATTTTTTCTTCATTTTTTAGAACACCCACATTGGGGTTTGATTTTAAAATGCAGATCTCCTCAAGATACAGTTTACCCATGAAGGGTTTTGCAAGGAAACCACAAAGTTTCAAAAAGGAAAAAAAAAGGTCATCATGGGTCGATCCAGTTTTATAGGAATGTCAAAACATACAGATTTTTGCTCATACCCATGTTAGGATTCGTTTTGGAATACAAATTTCTTTACTTTTCCATAATACCCATATAGGGGTTTGTTCAAATTTTGAAACAAGGAGTATAAGCATGGTCGAACCCCAAGTGCTTTGAAAACTCATATTCAGCATGATATGGCATAGCCAAAAGGAGATTTTTCAGGCCCAAGTGTCTTTTGAAGAAGAAGCTTTCTCTTGACTCACTGTCTAAGCAAAAAATTTGAGGAAAAGGTGGTTATCAGACAAAAATTTCTAAGTAGAAGTAAAGAAGTGTATGGACATAGTGCGGTGTGAGTATGGCCATGAATTCATAACTAAAAGAAAAGATTCTTAAGGTTTATGTAGAGATAAATATATGATTACAATGGAACTTACCAGTACATGCCTATAGAAGATCACATATAGCTGCGAGGAGAGCCCTACAAAGTTTCAAACTCCAAGAAAAACCAAGACACGAGCTCTCATGTATAGCAACCAAGAAGAAAAAATTCACAAGAATGCAAAGAGAAATTAGAGACCAAGTATGTAGAGGCCGTGGCCTTAATGGCCTTTCTTGCTTTTCAAACGAAGTGTAAAAGCCAAAATACTTCAGAAATCAAGTTTACCCTATGAAGGATTCAACTATCTGGAGACAAAGGTGAAAATTCTTAAGCACACGAGCTACAAACTTAGCTCAATCACAGCAGTGTTATCCTTTCCTGAAGAGACCAGGGTCTTAAAAAATGATGATTGCAAAATTGAATTGATTTTTAGGGTTTGACTTCTTTTTGTCTCTTTCCCTAATTCGAGCGAAGTCGAACATTATGATTACCTTGAATATTCACATTTGACAATACATTAGTGGAGAAATTTGAATTTAGGGTTGTTTTGCATTGTGAATTAGGAATTTGAAGCTTAATACTTTTGGTGGCTGAATTCTCATGTGCCTAGGTGACTTTGTTTAAGTCCTTAGGGCTGGTGTTTCTATATTAACATTTATACCTTCCCCTTAGTGGGAATGTAGGATGATAATACCTTAGGCTTATTTTAATTGATTTTGAAGGAAGGTCAATTAAAATATGAATGGTAAATATTTTATGACCTAACCTTGTGTGAAACATTTGAAACTTAGGGTTTTTGTTTACAATTGATTTTAGAGAAATCAATTAGAGTATTGATAAGCGAACAATATTGCCTTGATATTTTTATGATTTTTTAAAGAAAAATCAAGCATTGTATTGGTGAACTAAGGATGTATTTATTTTTGAAAAAGATTTAGCAATGTTTAATTGCAAAAGTAAACAAATTGTAAAATCTGCAATCATGTAAAGCAGAAGCATAAAGCAATCCTTTATAAGATGTTTTATGTTTTCTTGCGATTTTTAGCAGATTGATGTTGACTTTTCTGCCTTGGGTCAGATTTGAGTTTCCTCTTGGAGAGATAAGGTGTTTTTTTGGCTGTTAAAGTAGATTTAGCCTATTTTTAGGGGCTTTTTAGTATGATCATTTAAACAATATGTTTTTTCTGCTTTTATGCAAACTTTTGAGACAGTTTGAAGCTTTTTTCCTTGAGCTTCTTTGTGAGCTCGGATTCGGGTTTCTTGAGAGATATATTTTGAAGAGACTTAGTTTTCTTTCTTCTTCTCAGTTTAGATTTCAGTTTCTTGCTCTTAACACTTTGGAGCTTGTAAACTTTTTGTACTTAGTTTTTTATATTTTCACTCCATCTAATTAAAAATAGCATTCCTATCTCCAATTTTTGTCTTAGCTTGTAGTTTTAGTATGATGTTGATGTTATTTTGTTTACAGATCCTCTTTATGTCCTAGTATTGTAGATCATCGATGTAGAAAGTTTATTGTTGCAAGTTGCATGCTTTGTTCACATCAAAACCTTCATGCAAATCAATTTTGCACTGGTGTTCATGAGAGATTGTGAATTCATTGCTGTTTTTCTAAAGATTGTTTTGTGAGAGAAATATCAAATTGTTTTGTGAGAGAAATATCAAAGTCATTATTAAGTTTTGTGGATCATTTTAAGTCAGGTTTTATTTTCAAAGTTATCCTTCTAACTCTTTCCTTCAGAAAAACACTTAGAATAGGATCAATCATTCAAATAACCAACTCACTCTGGAGATTCCTTCTTCATTCATATCACCCACATCTGAAGAAGGTTTCCATGTTTCAGTAGATTGTTGAATCTTGTATTCAGCAGGGTGCAAATCTAATTAATAATAGTTTTTGGCACACCCAGTGGGACATTTAAAAGTTAGATCAGACAAATTTCAGAGTTTTAATTTTGTATTTGGTGTATGTAGCAGATTTTTCTAGCCTTTTGGAGGCTCATTTCAATATACCTGGAAACTCTGATTTTGATTTTTGCATGCTAGTGCAGCTTGCACATGAGAAAGATACAAACGAGATCAAGTTTTGTACCCTTCAAATATCGAGAGTTGTCCCCACCATGAAGAAGAGGCAGAACAACAAGGAGAATTTTTGAGACACCTACAAGGTCGAAGTCAACACCTCCTATTTTTAGTTCCATAGTTTTGTCACTAGGAGTACTGGTTACAATTTCACAAGTATTGCCAATGGAAGCACCAAGACAGCACCCGTTCATACCTTTCAATGGAAGCAGTCTGTTAGATATCACTCAACACGATGACATCCCAGTTGCAGCCCTTAGAAGTCTGCCATACTTCACCGGGGTTGACTTCACTACACCGGTTGAGCACATCTGTAACATAGCCACATTATGCTCGGTGCATAATATCATGCAGGAGAATGCCGCGCTAAGGCTGTTAGCTATGTCATTCAAAGGGAAGGCGCTACAATGGTTTAGAGGTCTCGCAGCCAACTCAATCACGACATGGGATGTGTTATGTAATGGTTTATATCAACATTTTGCTGATAAATCTGATATCCTGTCTTTATTGGAGCAGTTGAGCACCATTCAGAGGGTGCCACACGAGCACTTGGCTGATTTCAACTACCGATTCCAGATAACTTGGGACAAGATTCCTACGACAATAAAACCTTTACTAGCACATCCTTTTTTGTTTTACTTAAAAGCTTTGAATAGTAAAACTATAGTCATGACTTAGTCTATGGGTGGGCTTACACTCCCTAATGCCTATGACATAGCCATTAGAGCCAGAAACTGTCTCATCCAAGTTGGAGACATAATTCCTAGACTGCCTATGCCTTTGTTTCTAGAAATACAGCAACCTGCCCCTACTATTGTACATCCCGTAGTTGTTGTCTTGCCTATTCCAGCAATAGGATATCATAACAAAGCCCAAGAAATTGCTGCCCCAGCCCCAAATCAGGAGATGCAAGAGATTAAAAGCATATTAAAGACCTTTAGAAATGATCTTGTGACCATTTAAAAATAGGTTGGCCAAGAACATAAGCCTTATCAATCCTCTTATCAACAAAACTAGTAAAATAGACCTACCTTTTAGAATGATTACCAAGCCCAAAGAAGGAATTTTAACCCTAGGCCATTCCAGCCATACAATCCAAACGTAGCCAGTTCGTCAAAGGAACTTGTGCCCCAAAATAATGTTGCTCATGATTGTGATTGGTGTTATCTGTGCAATCAACCTCATAACCAATTAGCGTGTGCCAATGGAATTAGAAATCAGGCTTTAATGGGTTAGAATAACTATGTTGGTTCAGAAAATATTGTAGATCTGAATCAAATACAACAAGATAACATGAAGGTTTCCTTGCTGAACTGGTAGAGCTCTAAATTTTTTAGTGTGAATGGCCAAAGTTAGCAAAATGCTCCTATTCCGGCTAATACTAGGTCAAAAAAGAGAGCCATGGATCTGGGACAGGAAGCTAGAAATTCATAGCAACAGCCTACAAATAGTAAGCGGCCCATTCCATCAAATGTTAATGCTGCCACGCAGCCTAAAGTGTTGATTCTGCAAAGACGCCAAGAGATACCTAGCAAGGAGTAGTCAAGGACGCATTCGCAGCCCTTACAGAGGAAAAACGATGATGTTGTCACAAAAAACCAGTAGAAGGTAAACTCTTCATTGTTTAATATTGTTGAGCATCTCAAGAAAACCACTGTCAGTATGTCAATATTAGATGCTTTACACCTTCCAGGGAAGAAAGGTTGACTATAGGAAGCTTTAGTTGAGTTGTCCATTTCTAACAACGCTAATCAAGGAGTTGCAAAGGTCATGCTTGCTAATGATCCAGAGGATAAAAATGAGTAGAAAATGAAAGAGTTAAAGCCTCCTCTGTTCTATTTAATTCTAATCATTGGTGATAAAATCATTCATAATTTTATGGTTGATTCTGGTGCCAGTAGTTCAGTCATGCCTAAGAGTTTAGCTGATAAGTTAGGTCTTGTTTACGAGCCTAATCCTCAGAAAGGCGTAGTGCAATTAGATAGGTCTACTGTTAAAACTGCTGGTATTATAAAAAATCTTCCTCTTACTTTGCATGCATCCCCGAGTTTTTCTATTCATCAGGATATACATGTCATTGACTTACCCCTGCACTTTGCCATTTGTCTCTCGAGGGATTTTACATCCAAGTTGGGTGGGTTTCTATCTTTTGATTGGTCTCATTTTTTTTTAGAAGAAGGTATGGTACGAAAGTGACCATAAATTCTGAGCCTCTCCCCAAAGCCCATATCAAACCATATTCACCAAATCCTATAAACACTAACCTCTACGCCACCTCTGCACTGGAGGAGCAAACCATGACCTTAGACTGTAGCACCCATATAGACAATATCAATCTAGATGAATGGGAAACCAAAGATCATGAGCTTGATCCATTTCAGCACATAGATGAGATAAGATTAGGAGTCTATATGATTCGAGAACCTGATTGCGATATGCCTAATCATTGTAAAGAGGAACCGTCTACAAAAATAGGAAATGAGCTTTGGAAGCTTTACTTCGATTGTTCAAGAAGTAGTATTGGTGCTGGAGGTGGGGTTATGTTGATATAACATGAAGGAGATAAATACTTTTTATCTTGCAGATTTTCTTTCAGCTGTTCGAATAATACAGCTGAGTATGAAGCATTGGTGCATGCCTTGAATGGGCCCGCAAAAGAGGTATTAAACACTTGAAATTTTGAGGTGATTCAGAACTAATTTTAAATCAGGTTAGAAAATTAAATGATGCCATGAATGATTTGCTTAAGAAATATAAGCATTGTGTATGGGATTTAATGGAGGATTTTGATGCTTTTAGTATTGTTTTGATTCCTAGAAACAAAAATAAGCATGATGATAGAATTGTTGCCCTACGAGCCCAGTTTTATATTCCCAAGGAGATTCAAAAAGTAGAGGCACGTTAATATGTAAAAATAGTGGTCAGCCCTTCTGTGCCTGACAATAATGTGAGCTGGCAGGTTTTTGACAGCGATGAGGAAATCATAAATTTCTTGATTGTTGAAGATGAGTTTGCATATGGAAACCAACAAAAATCACAGTAGCAATATGATGACTAGATTCTTCAGTTGAAGGCCAACCAGCTACCAAAAGGATTGGTGAACTTGGAATCTGTGTTCAATTTAGATGACCAAGTGCGGAAAGACAACTGGAGCCTGACTGTTAAAGAGGAACATTATGCAACCATTGAAATCTTCAAAGGAAAGCTTCTCAAGCTGGGAAAGGTATGTAGTAAAGATGAACAACAAGCATTTATTATGTTATGTCAGAAATTTACTGTTGTTTTTTCTTGGGAGTACAAGGATTTGAGAGGTTTTATCCCAGAACTAGCCCAACATACCATTGAACTTGAACTCGATGCAAAACCCATTAGATGGAAATAGAGACCGCTTAACCCCATGTTAGAATACCTTATGAAGGCTTAATTGAATAAACTAGTTGAGAGTGTGGTATTATTTTTCCTATCAAACACACCTCTTGGGTGTCAAATTTAGTGCCAGTAAGGAAGAAAAGTGGGAAAATTAGATTATGTGTCAATTTTTGAGATTTAAATAAAGCATCATTGAAAGACCATTACCCACTCCCTTCCATGGAGAAAATTCTATAGGTAGTTTCTGGTTCTAACAAATTTTCTTTGCTAGATGGTTACTTAGGCTACAACTAGATTCTAGTGAAGCAAGAGGATCAGTTCAAGAAAAAATTTACAACTAAGTGGGCATGATGGCCTATAAGATGATTCCTTTCGGCTTATCCAGCGCTGGAGCAACTTTTCAGCAAGCGATGTATATGGCTTTTCACGGTCTTATGAACAAGTTCGTTCTGGTATATTTAGATGACATTGCTATTTTTTCTAGAAATGCTAATGAACATCTTGATCATTCAAAGGAGAGTTTTCAGAGATGCAAAGAGTTCAAAGTGTCTCTCAATCTGAAGAAGTGTATATTTTATGTGCATGAAGGCAAACTACTTGGACACATTGTTTCAAAGCAAGGCATTTCTATAGAATCTGATAGAGTCTCCGCAATTCTCGAATTGTCATTCTCAGCTCACAAGAAAGGCCTGCAAAGCTTTCTTGGAATAATAAATTTCATGCAGAGGTTCATACTAAATATTGCAGCTTTGCTCCAACCTCTCACTTTTATGCTTAAAAAGAATATGCCATTCAGTTGGACCAAGGAAGGTAAGAGGAGCTTTGAGCAGATTAAGGAAGCCCTCGCAACTGCTCCTACTCTCATTAATCCAAATTTTGACAAAGACTTCATTTTGTATGCTTTTGAAGGAGTAGATACAGTTTCAGCTATGTTATGCCAACAAAACAATGAAGGCTTGGAGCAACTTGTAGCATTTTTCAGCCAAGTATTGCATGATTACAGGGTAAAATATTCTTTTGTTGAGAATCATGTTTGTGCTATTGTGAGAAGTTTAAAAAGGTTTAGGCATATGTTTTCCAACAACAAGATTCATTTGTTGGTCGCTCATTCAACTGTTAAGGAGTTCTTACTTAACAAGGATATAAATGATAAGTGTGTTGGTTGGATTACCAAAGTAATGGAGTTTGACATTGATATAAAGGTAACCAAGCTTGTTAGAGGCAAAGTTTGTGTGAACAGATTGTTGGTAATGAGGACAACAACTTAAAAGAAGCTACAAATACATAAATAGTGCTAAATAATGAGGATGCGGATGTTGTTCGAGCATTGCCTGCTACTTGGCTGTAGCGAATGATGCATTATTTGCAAACTGGTGAGTGCCCCAAAGGCTTAGATAAATCAAAAATAAGATATTATAGATTAGAAGCCATTCCTTATGCAATCATTCATGACATTGTTTATAGGAGAGATTTCCAAGGTATTTTATTGCGATGTATTCATCCTAATCAAGTTGACAAGATTTTAGCAAAGTTTCATGATGGATCTTCAGGAGGTCATTTTGTTACAATAACAATAGACCTGAAGATTATGTGAGCTGGTTATTACTGGCCAGATCTATTCAAAGATGCTATTGCTTGGGTCAAGAAATGTGAGAAATGTGCTTTATTTTCTGGAAAATAGAGGATTACACTGCTGCCCCTGTAGCCGATTCAGGTAGAACAACCCTTTGCCAAGTGGGGCGTAGATTTTATTGGTCCTATCAATCTGTCTTCAAGCGTGGGTCACAAGTGGATTCTTACTGCCACAAACTATTTTACGAAATGGACTGAAGTTGTTGCGTTAAATTAAGAAAATGAGACTTCAGTGATAATGCTTTGGCTTTTATTGGTTTGAGGATGTTTGATTGGTTAGTTAGAAATAATATTTATTTGAACACATCTTCCAATTATTATCCGCAGGGCAATGGATAGGCAGAATCTACAAATAAAAATCTGATTCGAATAATCAAGAAGACTATTGAAGATAATCAACAGACATGGCATGAAAAGTTGAGGTTATCTCTATGGGCTGATGGAATAAGCCCTAAAAGAGCTACTGGTTGTTCACCTTTTGTTCTAACTTATGGTAAAGAAGCTAAGTTACCTATTTCCATTGAGTTACCAACTTTAAGTTATGTTAAAGAACTAGAATTGTTGAATGAATAGCCTCTTGAAGTGAGGTTTGCACAGCTGGTAGAGCTGAAGAAACCAGAAAGGTGGCTCTCAGACAACTGGAGATACATCAAGCTTAGTTGAAGAATTCTTTTGATAAGAGGGCAAGACCACATGATTTCATTGTTGGGGATCTACTTTTCAAGTGGAATGAATTTAAAAGCAGACCTGGATGACATTCCAAGTTCAATGCAATTTGGGATAGGGCCTTATGTGATCACAAAGTGCAAGGAACACAACACATTCCAACTTTCCAAGTTGACTAGAGAGGTGCTATCTATCCCAGTTAATGGGATCCACCTCAAGCATTGCCTCTGAGATAAGTTCTATCTTGTAGTTAAGTAGAGTAGTATCACACATAGGTGCATTCCACACATTTATTTTTAGTAGTTTTGCTTTCCTAAGCACTGGTGCACATGTTCTATTGGCCATCAGGGCCTGTTAGTTTGCTTTTAGTTCTTTTCGTTTTGTTTTTCTATTGTTTGGAGTGTTGTTCAAATTTCTGAGTTTCATAAAGGGGCATATTTGACTCCACGCCCAATGGAGTGTTTTAAGGCAACTGATCTATGCTTATAAGGAAAGTATTTAGCAGAAATCACCAAAATGTTACTAATTTTTTCCTACAACTCAATTGGTGGAGCTACATTAAACATTGTTATATCTTAAAGTGAGATTATAGTTATTTTTTCATTATGCTTTAGTGTTGTTTACACTTTGATTCATTATTCGTCAAGTGACAGTTGTGCATTGAAATAAGGAAACAAAATTTAAGAAATTGCTATTTAGTGTTCTAGAATTAAATGAAGTACAGAATTGAGCATATATGCAACAAAGCATTTTAAATGCTTTCATTTATTTCATGAAATAATTCATATTTACAGAGCTTCATTTGATTGCGAGAATTCAAATGATAATACAACATTGCATTGAGATGCATTTTCTTTTCAAAATGAAAATCATGAGATTGAAATCAAATATCCACACAAGCCGTGGATGAGACTGTCACAATGCATCACTAGTATCACACTAAATTATGGAAGATGCATTAAGGAAGAAATCACATAAGTAACAACATAATTATCATTTCCCAGTAGATCAATGCTCGATGTTGAAGTGGTGCACCTTTTCTCTTCCCCAAGCTTCGTCAACCTATAGAAAGAAAGAGAGGGATGTCAGAGACTCCGACTATGAAGATACCTATATGAATCACCAACAATAATGCATTTTGCTACTAATCATACACTGAAAAAATCAAGTGAAGTGTAGACACATAAGCTGAAGGAGAAACATCAATATGATCATGATATATTGTTTTTTATGCTAACTTTGTTTGTTTCCTTGTGCAGGTATAGGGAAAATCACAAAGCTAATTATTATTTGAAGACCAAGCATGTGGAGAAAACCAAGCTCCCATAAGGGTAGAGATCGACATGTTGCCCTTATTCATTTGAAGTGGACCGAGATAGCGATTGCATCATCATATTCATGAAGAAAATAAATGATATACAACTAAAAGAGTAAAGCAGAGTTATCTATCAAGCTATTAAACCAACAATGTATTCATAACAATCAGGTAAATGCTTTCTGAAAGCTACAGGTGAACAGTGAGTTTAATCGGCTCAATCATTTAGCTAAGTATGTTCATCTCAAGCATTGCTTTATGATTTATGTTCTTTTGCCAAAATATTATTTGTTCATCATTTTTATAATTTCATACAAAGACCAATAGTGTTCTTTCTCTCAATCAAGAATAGTGAACATGCATACATAATGCCTCAATGAAGAGAATTGTTTCAATTTTCATCTTAGAAGAGAGCAGATTCATGTAATAGTTTATTAAATGGAGCATAAAAATGCATGAAGAGTACCAGGTTGAAGACAAAGAATATGAAGGGGTTGATAATACATTCAAGTGATCAAAAAAATAGTCAGTACCAGTTTGACTAAGAATGAAAATGTAGCATTAAGAATTACAATGTGAAGAGACTGCTTCCAGAGTGTATAGGAGATGACAAAGTATAAGAGAAAGCGCTTCTAAAAGTGTTAGCTAGCTATAAGAGGAAATGTAGTCCATAGCGTTGCAGTATTTTAATCAAAATATTTACATAAATTCAAAATAGAATCATGATGCCAACTAGTCCATAGTCTCAATCAAAAGGGTCTTGTGTGCAAGGAGAGAAACAGTTATATCATCTAGTCAAGGCATAAAAGTTCAGGCAGTCATCCTTTGGTTTCGAACTGAAGCAACATGAGTAGAGCGAAGATTCATAGGAAATGTAAAAGAAATTAAAATAGGTAAGCATGGTGGAATACATAAAGCATTCTACAGTTTCAAATAAAACAATTTTTTGTGTACCGGATGAAAGGATGTTCCTCATGCATTAAGTTCTGGAAGCAACAATGCCACGAAAGTTTCATATGTTTTGCATTTTCTGAAGGTTTAGCTTGTTGTCCTAGGGGAGATATAGTGCAAGGTTTACAGAAGCACATGGTACCATGAAGATAAAAAATAAACATACTCATATGAGCTTTACCTCAAAATTTTTTCTTCCTCAGAGTAACATTTACCCATAAAATAGATATAGGCAAGTGCAGAATAGAAAGTTAAAAGTGTAGATGTCTCATTATTTTCAATGTGCCTATACTGGGCTTTTAACAAAAAATATATAGGGATAGGTGAATTTCCTTTCAAGTTTTAGTGAATTCATGTGGGTTTTTGTTATAATCAGATTTCTTTAAAACAATGAAGGCCCATTTTAAAGTTTTGTCTTCGAAGAAAACAACATTATAGTGGTAATTGAAATGTATACATAAGATACCAAGTCAGATTTAAGACAGATTTTTTTAGAAACCATATACCCAAATGAGGGTTTTCAACAGTGTTAAAAAAACAAGTGCATTTTCTTCACAAACATCAAATGCCATATGGTGGAGTTTACATAGATATAGAAAAATGCAGAATTTGATAGTGAGTCGAGCCTAGTTTTTCAAAGTAATCAAAATAAACAGATTTTTCTTCATTTCTTAGAACACCCACATTGGGGTTTGATTTTAAAATGTAGATCTCCTCAAGGTATGGTTTACCCATGAAGGGTTTCGCAAGGAAACCATAGAGTTTCAAAAAGGAAAAAAAAAGATCATCATGGGTCAAGCCAATTTTATACGAATGTCAAAACATACAGATTTTTGCTCATACCCATGTTAGGATTCATTCTGGAATACAAATTTCTTTACTTTTCCATAATACCCATATAGGGGTTTGTTAAAAGTTTGAAAGGAATAAATAAGCATGGTCGAACCCCAAGTCCTTTCAAAGCTCATATTCAACATAGTGGCGAAGAAGAACAAAGTCCCAAGAATGCAAAGAGAAATCAGAGACCAACTATGTACAGGTTGTGGCCTTAATGGCCTTTCTTGCTTTTCGAATGAAGTTAAAAGGCCACAATACTTCAAAAATCAAGCTTACCCAATGAAGGATTTGACTATCTGGAGACAAAGGTGAAAATTCTCAAGCACATGAGCTATAGACTGAGCTCAATCATGGCGGTGTTATCCTTTCATGCAGAGACTAGGGTCTTCAAAAATGATGATTGAAAAAATGAATTGATTTTTAGGGTTTGACTTCTTTTTGTCTCTTGCCCTAATTCAAGCTAATTTGAACATTCTGATTACCTTGAATATTCACATTTGACAATACATTAGTGGAGAACTTCGAATTTAGGGTTGTTTTACATTGTGAATTAAGAATTTGAAGCTTAATACTTTTGGTGGCCGAATTCTCATATGCCTAGGTGACTTTGTTTAAGTCCTTAGGGCTGGTTTTTCTATATTAACATTTATACCTTTTCCTTAGTGGGAATGTAGGATGATAATACCTCAGGCTTATTTTAATTGGTTTTGAAGGAAGGTCAATTAAAATATGAATGGTAAATATTTTATGACCTAACCTTGGGTGAAACATTTGAAACTTAGGGTTTTTGTTTACAATTGATTTTAGAGAAATCAATTAGAGTATTGATGAGAGAGCAATATTGCCTTGATATTTTTATGATTTTTTAAAGAAAAATCAAGCATTGTATTGGTGAAAAAAGGATGTATTTCTTTTTGCAAAAGATTTATCAATATTTAATTGTAAAAATAAACAAATTGTAAAACCTGCAATCATGTAAAGCAGAAGCATAAATCAATCCTTTATAAGATGTTTTATGTTTTCTTGCGATTTTTAGCAGATTGATGTTGACTTTTCTGCCTTGGGTCAGATTTGAGTTTCCTTTTGGAGGGATAAGGTTTTTTTCTGGCTTTTAAAGCAGATTTAGCCTATTTTTAGGGGCTTTTTAGTATGATCATTTAAACAATATGTGTTTTCTGCTTTTATGCGAAATTTTGAGATAGTTTGAAGCTTTTTTCCTTGAGCTTCTTTGTGAGCTCGGATTAGGGTTTCTTGAGAGATACATTTTGAAGAGACTTAGTTTTCTTTCTTCTTCTCAGTTCAGATTTCAGTTTCTTGCTCTTAACACTTTGGAGCTTGTAAAATTTTTGTACTCAGTTTTTGAGAGTTTCACTCCATCTAATTAAAAATAGCATTCCTATCTCCAATTTTTGCCTCAACTTGTAGTTTTAGTATGATGTTGATGTTGTGATTCTATTTATAGATCCTTTTTATGTCCTAGTATTGCAGATCATTGATGTAGAAAGTTCATTGTTGCCGGTTGCATGTTTTGTTTACATCGAAACCTTCATGCAAATCATTTTTTCACTGGTGTTCATGAGAGATTGTGAATTCATTGTTGTTTTTCTAAAGATTTTTTTGTGAGAGAAATATCATATTGTTTTGTGCTCGAGAAATATCAAAGTCATTATAAGTTTTGCGGATCATTTTAATTAGTCATAGGTTTTATTTTCAAAGTTATCCTTCTAACTCTTTCCTTTAGAAAAACACTTAGAATAGGATCAATCATTCAGAGAACCAACTCACTTTGGAGATTCCTTCTTCATTCAGATCACCCACATCTAAAGAAGGTTTCCATGTTTCAGTAGATTGCTGAATCTTGTATTCAAAAGGGTGCAAATCTAATTGATAACAGCTAACACTTGCACATTTTTCCTACCCACAGTGAGATGACGATTACCCTAGAGGATGTACATCGTATCCTTTGAGTTCCAATTCAAGGCAAGACTGTACTCTTCATAGGGGATTATACATATACACAAATGTGAGCAGACATAGGATATTGTTTGGGAGGATCAGTTCGAGATGAGATCATAAGGCCACACATTGAGCTAGCATGGCTACTCTATGCAAGATCACTAGTCTTGAGATATATCATGATTTTCACAGTAGCACTAGTACTCATTCTTGATGGCTGGGGAGCACACCTGGACAAATACTTTTTCACATGCTCAGGAAGATGGAGCACCACATGACTATATATGCCTGGGGCCACTACATTGAACTAGCACATCTCTATTATGATCTTGGGAGGTTCACTTATCATGAGGTGGATAGTATGGTACATTGTACACTACTACAGGTGTGGTGTTTAGAGCATATCACATGAACCATATCAATAGGGTTCCTATCTATATCTTCTCTTTGATACTCCAGACCTTCAGTTATCCACTAAGAAAGGCATGTCAATATGGTGATTTACATTTTTGGAGAGTCAGATTTGACCAACTAGATCAGGAGGAGATCTTGTGGAGACCATACCAAGTGATACCATAGTGGCCATATTAGACCCAACAACTGAGGAGGATGTAGATGGATAGATTTTTACTGGGTAGACATGATTACGTAGTAAGACCATTCTACTATGATTGTGTCATGTGGTAGTTTGGGAAAATATAGGTACCATTGGTAGCATGACCCTTTTACAGGTGATTAGTGCAAAGTGCCCAGAGGCCTGAGGATGCAAGATAGTTCACCATAGATTATGTCATCGTCAGTGACCAAGAGGATTATGACCTTGATATTCCCTCAATCTTTGATGTCGATGACATCAGTACCATATATGCATATGAGGAGTGGCAGGCAATAGCACAACCAACTCTTGTGTTTCCCATGGAATAGCCTATAGACTTTGCATAACCACTCCCAGATCAGAGGGATGATGAGGAGATAGTTGAGGATGCAAGGCTCAGGATTGTAGTCCCTTTTGTAGATGAGATAGATGAAAACTACGATAAGGAGGGAAACCCAAATTATGAGGGAGAGGATAACAAGGACAAGGAGCATCTGATGAGTGAGGGAGTGATATGGTAGACGAGGGTCCATTTTCCCATGAGTTAAGAGATCTAGCTCCCACTCATGTTACCATATCATGGTCGGAAGCTGCAACATACACCAACACTTACGAGCATGGAGAGGCTAGCACATCATCCATGCATCCTATATAGGATGAGACTGTCTTTACATAGTCGGCTAGAGATCTAGGTGATGATATTTTATTTATTGTTATTCTTATGCCTATGTTCATACTTATGCTTTTAATTTATATATATATATATCATGATGTGTACTGATTAACTTTATGATTTCTATCTTGCAGGGACTATGAGAGATTTACATGATCTCTTCCGACAAGTAGTTATAGAGATAGTGCCTCCATCAGTATTTGATTAGGTTACCAGTATAGACTACATGTCCCCACCCATTGTGGAGAAGGACCCAGAGTTATTTGAGCCTTATGTCAAACTACGAGGAGCATATGAGGGTGCAACACTAGGCATGTTGATCAATTTGAGGCTGACTATGAGGAGATTCAATCATTTGGAGGTCCAACAGACGTCGAGAGACTTCAGCTAGAGGTAACAAGGCTACAGAAAGACAAAGACCACATAGAGTGAGAGTGTCTAGAGGCCATTGGATGGGAGACCATGACTGTTGGACAAGCACATGGTATACACTATGTTGTAGATGCTCTTATAAGTTCACAATCACGATCGCCTACTACCAACTCTCAATAGACCATTTCTAGGTAGGTGCAATCACCAGATCTCAAGGGATCTAGTAGCCACATGCCACAATAGTATTGTATATTTGATGACATGTACTCAAAACTTTGATATATATATATATATATATATAATCATTTTACATTTGGTTGTTTGTTTATGCTTATGTGTTTTAAGTAGAGTAGCAATGTGACTTATCAAATACTCTTTATAAGACTATTTAATGAATGTCTCCATGATTTAACATGTTCTATGTGATCTAATCAAAACTATTCTACTTTATTTTAGATGCAATATTATGATTATGTTATGCTAAATTAAATGCACCTATGATCTAATTGTAGGACATTAAATACATATAAAGATCTAATTTAACACAACATAAAAGATTATCTTGAATAGTATGAAACCTTAACTAAACACTTTAAAATTAGTTTAAATAATTACTTTAGTATTCAAGAAACACAAATAATTGTTTGTCAAGAATGAAGCAATGCGAGAGCACATAGAGTATCATCTAATAACTCTAACACCACTACTATATCATTCACACTATTCAAGAAGCTTAGAAATAGTACCTACGTAGATGCATGGCATTGATAGGTTCCTTAAGAGGTGTACCATAAATTTCTATTAACATGTATACTCCAAACCCATAACTTTCATTGGTTTTTTAAGGTCCTATCCAATAAGGGCTGAACATTCTATTTTCAATTGGGGCAACATTGACGTTACATTGATTCTCACATAGCACCAAATCACCTTTATTGAATAATTGAGGGATGATATTATCATTGTAACTACATTGATTTGTTCTAGAATAAGCTTGAAGGTGCTCAAGAGTGTTAATGCGCTATTTTTCAAGCATTTCAATCTGATGTAATCATTGTTCCTTATAAGTATTATCATCAATAAGTCCTTGAAGAGAAATCATTAAAGTAGGAATCTCTAACTCCAAGGGACTTATTGCCTCATTTCCATAGATGAGGTTATAAAGGGTAGTCCCAGTGGATAATCTAACATTTTTATGATAGGTCCATAACACATATGTTAGTTGTGTGTTCCAATCCTTATTATGTTTACTTATCGTATTCTTTAAGATTTTTTCAAGGGTTTTATTAGTTGATTCAGATTGACTGTTAGATTGTAGGTAGTAGGGTGTTGGAAAAAAATGTAGGATGTTAAACATCTCTAAGAATTTCTTCATGCCATTATTCTTAAATGGTGTCCCATTGTTTGAAACTAATGTGGAAGGAAGGCCAAAGTGAGCAATAATGTGTTCCGATATGAAATGATATATCACATCAGTAGTTATTGAATGAAGGGGAATAACTTCTACCCATTTTGTGAAATAGTCTATTACAATGATTATGAATGTATGCCTATTATATGAAGGTGGTGAGATTTTTCCAATAAGATCCAAACCCCATACCGAAAAGGGACAAATAGGAACTTGGGTGCAAAGTTCAAAGGAAGGAGCGTGAATCAAATTACTATGTTCTTGACATTTGTGACATTTATTAATGTATGCAAAGTAGTCTTGTTCCATATGTCTCCAATAGTATCCTATTTGGATTAGTCTTTGAACTAATGCTCTTCCTCCAAAATGGCCTTTGCAAGCACTTGCATGAGCTTGTTCAACTGCGACGGGGATTTCAGATTGTTTAAGCCATCTAAGTAAGATACCATCAAAGGACCTCTGATACAACACATCAGTGAGGATTATATATTTAGATGCAAGTTTTTGAAGGTAGGATTGAGTGTTCTTAGTTTTTAGCTTATGAAAGGTATCGTCTTTTGAATAATTAAATATATGTGTGTATCATTCACTAGAGATTTCCATGGTGGTTGGTAATACTTCTTCCATTTTATCTTCTATTGATGCTTGCATGACCATATGCATGATAAATATGAAGTATTTTAAAGGATCTTGAGGAGATATAAGGGAAGCCGCACTTTCCATTGCATCCGCATGTCGATTATCTTTTCATGGGATGCTGTCAATGGTGTAAGAATTGAAATTTTCTAAAAAATTCATTGTGAGACCCTTTTATTTTGATAATTTTTCATGTTTCTCTTGATACAGTCCATTTATTTGTTTAATGACTAATTGTAAATCACATAATACCTCAATATCTAGAGATCCCATAATTAAAGCGACGCGCAGTCCAATAAGTAACGCTTCATACTCTGTGGTGTTGTTTGTGCATAAGAAGCTTAAGTGATAAGACAAGGGAATAGGATCTTCCACTGGTGGGGTTATTATAACCCCTGCACCGGAGCTAGTTCTTAACTTAGATCCGTTGAAATATAACTCCCATGTATTAGTTTCAATCATCAATACATTATTGCCAGGGAATGAATCATTATTAGGTAACACTAAAGGAGAAGGAGCTTTAACTAATTGGTCAGTCAAGGCTTATCCTTTAATTTCTTTTTGTGAGACAAACTTAAGGTCAAACTCAGTTAACAACATAACCCAATTAGCTAAGTGTCCTAAGAAATTTGTTTTAGTGAAAAGATGTTTTAAAGGATCATATTTTGTCATCACATGTATTTCAAAATTTAATAGGTAATGTCTTAATTTATTAGTAGTGAGTACAAGAGCCAAAAATTATTTCTCTATCATTGTATATCATTTCTCATAATCAATTAGAGTTTGACTAATGTAATAAATAGGATGTTATTTACTACTTTCATCTTGTTGATCCAACAATGTTGTGAGAGCATGGGCTGATGTTGCTATATAAAGGATAAATGGTTTGTCCTGCATAGTAGGTTGTAGAATAGGTAGAGTATCAAGATAATCTTTCAAACTCTTGAAAGCTTGTTTACATTCTTCATTCCAACTAAATTAAACATCTTTCTTAAGGATACATGTGAAAGGTAACGTTCAATATACTAGAGATGCTACAAAATGACAGATAGCCTGAATTCTTCAATGTAAAGTACATAATTTCAAAATATTCGTAGGAGGTGGCATGTTAGTTATAGCATCAATTTTCTTCATGTCCACCTCAATGCCTTTGTGAGATACGATAAAATTAAAAAAAATTCCACTACCTACACTAGAGATACACTTTTTCAGATTTAATCTCATGTTATATTTTCTCATTCATCCAAAGATGTTTCAAAGGATATTCACATTTTTTTTTTCGATTTAAAGATTTAGTAAGAATATCATCAACATAATCTTCCAAAATATTATGGATTTAATCATGAAATATCAATGTCATAGCTCATTTTTTATGTCGCCCCCACATTCTTTAATCCAAAGGGCATCATTACCCAACAAAATTTTCCCCAAGCTATCATAAATGTTGTTTGTATTGATCTTAAGGGTTGATAAAGATTTGATCATATCCAAAAAATCCATCCATGAATGACAATAAAGCATGTCTTGTAGTTGATTCCACTATCATGTGAATATTAGGAAGGGGAAGTCATATTTTAAAGATTCTTTATTCAAATCATGAAAGTATTTACACATCCTAATATAATTATCAGTTTTTACAACTGTAATAATGTTTGAGATCCAAGGAGAATAATCAATAGGTTAGATAAACCCAACATCAAGGAGTTTTTCAATCTTAGCCTTAACTAGTAAATCTATCTTAGGATTCATCTTTTGTATCTTTTTTCTTACTGGTTTATCATCTTAAACAAAGACTATGTTGTATGTCACTATCTTAGCATCAATTCCTAGCATATCTGAATAAGTCTTGAAAGAAAAAAGTTTGGGAAATTCATGAAGTAAAGTTACATGGTCTTCTTGTTCATCTTCATCAAGGAACTTTCTTATCTTAATCACTTTTTCTTCATTGCTAATGTCCATGGGTATGTCAATTGTATCTCCTAAAGGAAGTACATTTTGTTTTGGAAATTCAGGGTTGTATTCTTCATTGTTCTTATCAATCTCATTACTTTCCTTTTCTCCATTTTTTTGCTTAGTACTAATCATAGCACATGTAACCATTTTATTTTTAGGAAGAGTAAATGGCTTGTCATAAACTCCTAACATTTATTTCGAGGCTTCATCATCTTCAAATAACTCCAACGATGATTCAAAATTTGTGTCAATCAATTTTAGATGCTTCAAGGTGAGAGTGGTTTTAGGATTACACACCATGGTATTGATGTTTAGCGAGGGTCTTTTTGTTTCTTACATTATCTTAGAAGGACAATATCCCATACCACTTCTTGTTTCTTGTGTGTTAGGACCTATAGGAACATAGATACCTTGTTCTTTCTTTCCACATCCTTTTCCACTATAACCAAGTTGTTTCATGAACTCATAACCTTTTCCATAAATTCTCTCCATTTCTTTTAGTTTTGGTGGTTGTTGATAATATATCTCATCGAAGTTTTTTGTATAGCTTGTTTCTTCTTTTAGAATAGATGAGGTAGATTCTTGTGATTTTTCTTCTGAGTTCTTTGTTGACATCACCATTGGTTGCTTTTGTTTTTCATCTTCTTTTCTTGTGATTATGTATTCTTCCATAAAAAAAGGTGTGAAATCTAAGGAACCCCAACCATCGTCCAATAACGTTGACACCATTTCCATCTCTTGTTTTTCTTCTTCCATAGGTTCTATGTTCGATGTTTTTATTAATGTATTTAGAGGAATTGTAATTCCTTTTTCAACTTGTAAGAAAATTTTAGGCTCGGGTCTATTTCAACTTGGTATACTTTATTGTTATAGACATACTTCATTATAAGATGAAGAGTTAAAGACACTACATGTATCTCATGAATCCAAGGTTGCCCTAGAAGAAGATTGTATGAAAGATTATTGGGAATGACATGAATAGGATTTTGTAAGGTTTCCTTTCCAACTATAATAGGAAAAGTAATCACACCAAGTGGCTACTTTCCTATATTATCAAATTCTCTAATAAACAATGAATCAGGTTGAATTCATGATTTATCCATGTCTAATTTATCCAAGAAGGTCACACTATACACATTAAGAGTGGAGACATTGTCAACAAGGGTTATTTTTATTCCCCACCCATCATAGGTGGCTATTATCATGAATGAATCATTTTTATTTCTCATTTCCAAAGGAGGCATCTCATGTTGGTGAAAGGTAATATTTACATTAATTGCATTCATTCCTTGTATTACAGCTGCCACATTGTTTGCACATTTGTACCAGAGGGAACCACTACCTGTTGCAAGGCAATTGAAGCATAGTGTGATAATTAGGTGAATTCTAAATTAGGTCCCATAGGGATATCTTTGCAGGAGTATTCTTAATTTTTTCAACAATCTCATACTCCTTTCCACTATTTGAAGGCAAACGAGGAGCACTAGGCTAGATGGGGTTAGGAAAAGGTAAAGATGTAGTTGGTTGTTTTGGTTGCGGATTGTTTCTAGTGTTATATGTATGAGCAATGGTATTATAAATTGATTGTTGCAAGAAATTTTTCTTAGGTTGTTCAAGGGTGAAAATGGTTTCTTTTTAGTTTGAGGTTGAATCACATTAACTTCTCTTAGTTTTGGTTTGTTGTAAAAAGCCTTAGTGGATGAACCTTGTTAGATGAAATCATCAAGGGCTTCATCTAACATGTCAAAGTCATCACTACTAAAAGGCTTGAGGTTTAGGTTAAATTGGAAAAGGAAATTTGACATACCCAAATAACTATGCCTTCTCCAAGTGGTTCATTAGTTTTCAGGTGTTTTTGTCACACCCCAAATTGTGAAGTTACTATTTACCATTACTAGACAAGGAAAATATGAATGTAATGTGAATTCTAGAGATGAATTAATGATTCTTGTACCTTGTTATCAATATGAAAGTTATATCACTTGATATTGTTTCATTTGATGTTATTCATGGTGAAATATTGCATAAATGAGAATAGATAGTTATTGAATTATTGCTATTCTAACTTAGAAGATGTTTATAAATGTTACTTATTGTTGTGAAAATTTTACTACCAAGGCAAGTGCAAGTGGTTGTAGGAAAATGTCCATTTATCCAGGGGGAGGGGAAGTATCACTTAGGAGAAGATCTTGGTTGGGTAATCGGTAAATGTAACTATCTTAGAATAAACACACACCACCTTAGATTGAGTGAACTGAGACGGTTTGTGAGTAATAGCTAAGTCACCCTTTGCCGATATATTTGCATCAGTAAAGGTCTTGCTTAGTTTGAATGCATGTTTGGGTGATGTTTATCTATTGAGTTTTGAGTTCTTCCTTATGAAAATGTGTTGAATGTGCTTGGGTTGAGTCTTTCGGTTTTATGAATGGTTACCTTTATGCCATTTCATATGAACATAAAACATAGCATGTATATGGGCATATATATATATATATACATATACATGGACCTATGTATGAGAGCTCTAGAAAATGCACATATATTTGAGTAGAAATATCACCAAGGTACATACATGAGGAAATGACTATGCTTGTATATACATATGTGTGAGTATAGACACTAGGTCATGATCATTCAATACCAAATGGATTCCTTGATTATCGTATTACCATATAAGGAATATGCTAGTATATATATACACAGATACCCTTGCAAGCATTAATGCTTATTGGAGAAGTGTACATATGTATATAAAATATAAGTATATGTGTACAAAAATATACACATATTATTACTTGCGGTATAAGATAATAACAGATATAAATCCGATGGAATGGGCATATTGAGAATATAACATATGGATGCATGCTTATTCTTGTCATAAATTGATAGGAGGATAAGAATTCAAGGTATTGAATGTATTTATCCAATAAAATGTATATATATATACACATAAATATATAAGTATGGTGGATATAATATATAAATATATATACTATATTTTAGTATAAGGGAAATATCCCTTTATAAATATTTATATAGTAAAAATATAAATAATTCATATTATTCTCAACTTTGGAAATGAAATTATTTATGAATGGTTTAAAAGAGTCAATTTAATAAAATGAATCGATTTGATAGACTTCAATTCATGTATTTTGACTTTGGCTTAAAATGCTAATATAGTTAAAATGATGAAATTCAGACTTTGATTCAACATGGATCTGAGAAAAATTAGGAATCACCTGGTAAAGGGAAACATAAAGATAATTTGGAAATATGTCTAAATATTTATGGCTTTGACTAGGTCAAGTTTATGTAAGTTTGACATTAGGAAAAGTTCAGATTTATGCAAAATGCAACACTATACCTAACAAAGCATTGTGATACACATTACTGGACCAATTCATGCTTAGTTAATAAGATGACACTTAGTCAACATGGTAAAGACAATAAAATAAGCACTTGAATGTTGTTTATGCATCTAAGGACAACGCTAAGGAATGAAAGGTCAATGCCCTCAGTAGTGTGTTGATTATCAATTCCAGACCATGTCAACCTGCATTATGTGTTTCCTTGTGATTATTGACTATTTCCATGGGAACGAGAATAGAGACTAATGCTAAAATTTGGCACCACCTCTGAAACCATTTTTCTATAGGTGTTGATTTATGAATTTCTCCATGTGTTTTTGAAATAGTCTTCTTAATACTAGAAAGTTTGGAAGTCAACTCACCATGGTCATTGTTGAGTACAGACATAATTTTGCACCACCTCTAGGTTGAATATTTCAAATAGCAGTGGTGTCAATTCACGTGCCATGGCTGGAGGCTTTATGGTGGCTAGCTTGTTGTATAAATAGCAACCGAACTTCTTCATTAGGGACACCACATTCTCTCTCTTTTGTGAGCTATTTCTGGAGCAACAATCTACTTTTCACTGAGATTTCTATCTACATTATTCCATCTTATAGTGAGGGTGAACCATGATTATCTTATGCCTATTACCATTGTTCACATGCTTACTTTTCTTGAGTGTTCAAATGCAATAAATTAGAGTAAACTTATATTCTTGTATAACCACTAACTCCATAGAGAGGGATGTTTCAAACCAAAAGTATACGTCATTAGCTATTACAATTTTTGAGTTTTACCAATCATAATCCTCAGCTTTATGAGTGAGAAAATAGTGGAATTTGGGAGGAAGAATTGTTTGATTATGAGAGGAGAGTTCTTTCAACTAGAGAGGGAGTGTGAATTGAGTTGAGAAGTTGAATTGAACTAAAGAGAAGGCTGGACTATCGTCATTGTTGGAATAAGCGATAATAGGCATGGGGTCTTTGCCTTCTTATTATTTGCAAGGGATTACTATGTTTTTTATACTACATGGAATGTATTTTCTATTTGAGCTATATAATTATTTAATGTTTCTTTGGAAAAGGGAATGGAAGCCTGTAGGTAGCTTGTATGATGTATTTTCAAGTACTCTGTGATAAGAGAGATTGCTTGACACAAGCAATTGATTATACTAGATATGTCAAAGAGCTTGCTTGATATATGTATTTAATTATGTAACATGTGGTTTATCATAGGTACTTAGTTATACTAGACATGTTTGAACATGGGATGCAATGTGTTTGTATTTACTCCATAGTTGGATATGGTTGTTTGTCATCAATATTATATACTAGGTTCAAGATTGAACATAAGCAACACATATGATTCACTTAGCTAATTTAGTTATTTAACTAGGAAAGCTTTTGTTTACTCCTAAGAGAGGTCATCCAATATGGTGAGGTTTAATAAACTTATATGTAAGTAAATTGTTTTGAAGATAGGATATTTGGGATGACAGACTATCCATTGAAGGATATACCTATCTTATGTACTTACTAGCTAAGTAGGTTAATTCCAAGTAGATTATATGGTAATAGGTTATCTGGGATGACGAACTATGCATTGGAAGATATATCTATGCGTAGCTTAAGATATCCTTAAGATAAATCAACCTTGAATAGTGTATGTGACAAAGTACGCTCAGGAAAACACATTGAATGAAACATTTCGATCAAAGTAGTGCAATGTACGACATCTGCTTAGACTATGATACTTGAGACTACACTGTTAGTTCACCATGATCCTGTATTACATGCTAACTTGAGAGTAGTCAGGTTGCACAAGTTCTAGTTATGTAGGACACAACACTATGCTCGGTTGGTTGTCGTTATCAGTTACTCTACCAATCTCTTCATCGAAGGGAATGGCCATCTATCAAATGATAGATGTGTGGGGGACCACATTAAGAGTTCATGGTTGGCGGGAAAGTGCCTAAGTGATGCTTCTCCTCCACAATAGGTGACTGAAGAACCAAAATTTGAAAGGATGGATTCTTGGACCATCTTACAACCATTTGTTCTAAAGCACATTGGAGCTATTTAGTAAAGGTATTTGTGCTTGTTACATTTACTTGTGAAGTTTTTATAATGAAGTGGAATCTTTATTGTAATATGACATGGCATCTTGTTCATATATTTTCAATAAAAGAAAGACAAATTTAATTGCAATGACTTTTTAGCACGTTTATTTACTTGTATGATGTAAATTTAGAAATTTTTACATTGAAGGGTTAGCACATTACATGTGGTATCAAATCTACTAGGTTCTACACTGAAACCTATGAGCTCATTACACAATAATGCGTAAACCTTATCAGAAGATAATGGTTGAAAATTTCTTGTGCCAGAATGGCAAGAGAAAAGAACTTAGTGAAGTGAAAAGGAAGATGTGATCCCTGGTAACTTGTGTAAATTGGGACTAGATGAGAGTTATCCTTGGAATAGAAACTCCTAAACCAACAACTTATGAAATTACCTATGATTGCAGAAGATTATGCAATTAGGATATGTAGGAAGGCTAGGAAGAATAACCAATATATACCTTATCCTAAAATATAGTTATATGACTCTAAGGGAATGAGAAGAAAAGAGATAATCCTTTTATAGTAACAACCAATAGTTGTAAAGAGTCAAGAATTTTTGGATTTAATGAAAAAACTATGAATCTATGTGTATGCAATGTCAACATAAATTAGAACGAAGAAGGAAGTCAATGAAGGAGGTATCCACAAGGGTTGGAGAACTCTTGACATAAATGTAACTCTTGTGTAAGGATAGGATCTTGCAAGAAGAGATAGTACCTTGGAAATGAGAAAAGATCAGAATGGGACCAAAAATATGTAATCAACGACATGGGCAAGATTCCACCAACCAAATCTATAAGATTATTGGAGTTTGATTAAAGATAAGAAAAAGAGACAGAACAACTTTGGTATCTCTAGAGGTTAGAAGAGAATAGGATGCCAAGTATTGGAATTAAATCACTTGAAAAGGTGAATATGGGAAAGAAACCTAAAGTGGTAAGTCAAGACGGTTTTACCAGAGGTTTGAACATAGATTGGTTGGAGCATAAGCTAAACTCACAAACATGTCAACAAAAATCAACATATATTTTGAAGTTCTGAAAGGAAATGAAATAGAACTTTAGACACTATGTGTAAGATCTATAAAATTTGCAAAGGAAACAACATTCTAAGTAGAAAAGTACATCAACTAATGAGGCTTTGTATGTATGGATATTCCTCCACCAAAAAGGATATTTGAAAAGAATTGGAATATTAGAGGATCTCTTAACTTATTAAGTTGTTGATTATTCATTAGATTTCCTACTGGATGATCCAAATGTTGAAATCTACAAGATAAAAAAACAACGATGAATCTAACCTTAGGAAAGAGTAAATACGAGGTATGCCATGAGGCAAGGTAAATGCAATAGAAATCCAAACAACAAGAATGAAAAATTCTTTCAAAGAAGCAAGTGTTTGCGAGGAGTTCAACTTGAGTAGATCGAAGGTTGTGAAAACACCAAGGGGGGAAGGAAGAGAGTAGATTGACTTGAGTTAAGTACCCCATCCAATGAAAAACGTGGGTATGTTCTTAGTTTGGAAGAACTAATGACTTCTTCACAAGTCATGATGACAATTAAGTCATACATTTTATGACCACAAGGAAAAGGTATTAGGATTTTTGGAGTAAGATAAATGGAAAGGTCAAGGGTTGTGACCTATTATCATCCCATACCTTATATTTATTTGATTGGAAGAATCAAATGATATTATTGATGCCTTAGAAAAGGATAGGCAGATAATTTGATCATGATAAGGAAGATCATTACCTATGGGATTGGAAAGAGAGTATCTAGATTACTCATGATTGGAAGAAAGTGTCTCTACACTCCTATATATTGTTGGACTCAAGGAACACTGAGAGGGGGGGTGAATCAGTGTTCAACAATATTTAAATTTCATTCCAGATCTTAAACCATCTACAACATTTCATCTAATGTAAATATCCAAGCACATAAAGGAAACAATCAAAACACCATAACACCAATATTTTTACACGGAAAACCTATTAGGCGAAAAACTATGGTGGAGGTTAATCCACAGTTTATACTATTAAAAGTATGGAGAAAAAGAGAATGCACATGCATTCAGGCACACTGCCTAAAGCTCACTACTCAAAAGAAAGAGGGCTCACTGCCTTACAATATATTTGGATTACAACAAAAAGTTGAACTGAGATGATAGCATCTACAAATGCCTGGTTATAGTTCCAGTTAGGCTCATTGATTAGATTTTGGACCTTTTGTTTGATTTTGCACTTCGCTCTACTCTGCCTTGACTCACTTCACAAAAACCTTCTTTTGCACAAGCAAAATTCGCTCAATTGATCTTTTGATATTCGCACACACTTGTTCTGCTCTTCACACACACTTACACATTTCCACACAAAGTTGAACTGAGATGATAGCATCTGCAAATGCCTAGTTATAGTTCCAGTTAGGCTCATTGATTATATTTTGGACCTTTTGTTTGATTTTGCACTTCGCTCTACTCTGCCTTGACTCACTTCACAAAAACCTTCTTTTGCACAAGAAAAATTCGCTCAATTGATCTTTTGATATTCGCATACACACTTGCTCTGCTCTTCACACACACTTACACATTTCCACACAGACATCCAAAATTAATTACCCGAACTCATATATATATCCATTTCAAATATTTTCATCACTTCATGTCGGCAACAACAAAACATAAATATTTTCCAACTGTCAGCTCAATCAACATTTGATATATGATGTGTACAGTCCACCAAAGTCAATTAATGCATAGCTAGGACCCAAAAAAAATATGTTTGAACATAGAAACAACTAAAAAATTACTCCTTATACATCTGCGACACACTACATACATCAAGTTAGCCACCTTGAGCAAATAAACAAAAAAATAATCCTGCCACATCTCCTAACTCATACACCGAATAATGCGACACCAAAAAACTTAACAATAATATAATATAGATGCTTGAAAATCTTCCTTGAGATCCACAACTCAAAATGATAATTTGGTGAAGCATACAAATCCATGTACTAAACTTCAATCGGATACCATGTTTTTCATTTTCTCTTCCAATAATACTTTGTTCTTCACTCTGCCTGCTAGTATGAACAAATTATGATCTGTGGACCAAAATAATGACTTAGGTTTCCATCAATGACAACACTAGAAGCCATATTCCAACAATCTCCCCCTTTGGCATTGATGGCAATACTTAGTGAAAAATGACTAAGTGTCAGAACCAATATGATTATGCTGCCAAATTTCAAAATTTCAAAACACAACTCCCCCTTAGAGTGATAAGGCATTTTTCATTGCTCTCTCTCCCCCTTTGACATCAGTGAAAAACATATTTTTCACTACACTCTCTTTCCCTTTCAACAATTGGATCAAAATTTGAAAACATAAAACTACTACTTGAGTCAGAAAATTAGCTTGTACTTATATTTCATTTCTAGAAGAAACTTCTTCCATGCTTCCATTGCAATCCCAATGATTAAGATCAAGTTGTTTTTTTTTTATGTCCAATTGATAATTTGGATGAGATATTCTAGAATTATGATTTCCTCTTCTAATTTCTCTCCTTTCCTCAAAACTTCAATTAACTGCTCCAGCCTGCATTATGTTAAATCCTTCACTTTCAAAAAAGTGTCCACAAGGTTATTTCTGGTGAATAGAAATTTTGTGTTCTTAGATTGCAACAATTGAATCCTTTCCTTGACTAAACCATCCTGATCCTAAAACATGTTATAATCTTGACCAATTTTGTTTAGCTTAGTTTCAATCTACTCCAGCTTATCTTTGTATCTCCCAACTACATGAGGCCAATGAAGAAAATAGTTGTAGATGCTATTTGTGGTATTTATTGTCTCAACACATTCATTTTCCTTTTTAGTTTCCTAAGAGATAGCCTGAACTACTCCTTCAAATGTAATATTATCTCTCCCTCTTTTATGTCCTGCAACTCAAAGACCATGGCTTCCTTAATGCATTTGATCATATCTTCAGGAAACACATCTGCCAACTCTCCAAATCAATGTTATTGTGCACAAAATAAGTACCCAGAGTGTTCTCAATCAGGTCCTACTCATATGAGGGTCTCTTAGACCATATGAAAACAATTTTCTACATCACATCTTTCTCTTGAATAAGTTGCAGTATCTTTACTTTGGATAAAACACCTTCTTCTTTGGTTCCTTTTACCATTACTACATCCGGTTCAATTTTTTATGGTTCTCCCCTTGGAGTGTACTCATCATATTCCTCATTTGGTATGTCCACAATCTCTTGTTCTTTACCTTTTCCTTCAATTTTTAGAGTCTTGTGTGTTGGAGCAGTATATTCAACAATCTCTTGAGCTCTTTTCTTCTTTCTCTCCGTCTCACTAGAAGAAGATCCAACTTCAAGTGCTCTTACCAGAATGGAAATGCTAATTGCTCCAAAATTCCCTAGCAATTGCTTAAGGAAATTTGGATATTCTTGCTTACAATCTCCCAAAGCATTAGAATGTTCAAAATTAATTTGCAAACTAGTTCATTCCTTTTCCATACAACATTACTAATTTGTGGCAAGCAATTCAAAAAAAACATCACAAGACATATGACCGGGGTACCAAACCTGAAGGGGTAATCTTCCTCATTTGTTAGTTGAACATTTTCCATCAATTGATCTATTATCAATCCACACAGATCAAAATCTTCATCATCCATTAACATCTTATGAGAGATGTAAACTGCACCTATTGAGGTTGTGCCTTCCCTATTTATGAATATAATTTTGAATGAGATTTCATGCTCAATGTCCCCTATTATCAGATCTTTGATCATCACAATTATCAAAGCCCTCTGATCTCTAGTTACTTTGGTTATGGTTTCAACCTCTTTGTTCTGAATCAACTTCCTTTTTGAAATATCCCCCACAGTGCATAAACCAGTTAGATTCTTGATCACTTCTTTCGAAATGAGATAGGGTTTATCCAGAGTTATAATGTCATCACTCAATCTGTTCAAGATAAATCTAATGAATTCTACATTATCAAAGTATGGAAATTCACTCCAAACATCCAAAATTTTGTGTTTTGCATCTTCAAGCCATTTGAATTCATCGGCTGGCAATAAATTTCTCACCTCCCTAATCTTATCACTACTATATTCATCCAAATTTACCATTCCTTTGATTTGCATCATTTTCTTTTCCGTGCCAAACAAGTTTCTACCAAGCACCAAATTAAGTGAGGATTCAACAAACAACTAAAATACTTGATGAACTCACCACTAAATTGACTTGACTCCTTTGAAATTCTATTACAGATGCTCTCCTTCTATTTTTCTTCAATGCACGGTGACAAATGAGGGTTGCAAATACCCTTTTATAACTTGTGCAGCTAACCCTTTTTACCGCATTAAATGATTTTTCCCTAGGTATTCTGGATACTCTACTTTCTCAGACAACAAAAGAAGACTTCATCTGCGGACCTTCTTCTTCATCAAATTTTTGTACAAGTGATCATCAATACACTTGTAAACCGCTAGCACAACTATTGAAAATTCCCTGCATTCTGATGCTAATTACTGACAGGGGGTCAAAGGATTTTCTTGAAAAACTCCCCCTAGTCCAATCACCTAGGATCAATTTCTGAAGAAATTACTAGAAGCAGATTCTAGTGCGGGCTTATTTCCTTCATCAAAATCACTCTTCCATACCCATGCTTTCTTCATCTAATCTCTTATTTCTTCTATAGTCACTTTCCCTTTTCTTTTATCATCTTTTTGTGAAGTTCTTCCTTTGTATACTAGACCTCTTCTATCCATGTTTCTGCTCCTACAAAATCTTGCAATGTGAGCAAATTTTTTGCAATTGTAACACATAGGATTTATTTGTCTAGACCATTCATTCCATTGATTTCCTCTTGATCTGCATTAATTTTCAATATGCCCAAATCTATTGCATGCAAAGCATCTAACATCCCTATGAAAGTTGTTCACCACATTTCTGCATTCATTTGACTTGTGACCAAACTTATCACAATTAAAGCACTGACTTAAGAATGATGGTTGAATTTAATTTATTTTACTTCTACACCAATAAGCTATATATCCAAACTTATTACAAGCAAGGCAGTGACCATTAAACTTATGAACATTAGGTTGTCATACCAAATACCTTCCGTGTTTATTCATTTGATTTCTTTATTTGTAATCCTTATGATTAGATCCAAAGCATTCTCCCTTCTCATATACAAGCCCTCACTTGCCATTTGAATCCTTTTGTCCTTTAGTCATCTCATCAAGCTTATCACAACTAATCCTGAACTTCTCCTTGTATTCATTTGTAGTAGTGAGTTCATCTCTGAGAATAACTATCTATCTTTCCATCTCTTGTTCATTATTTCTAGATTGTTGTAGTTCAATCCCCAATTGAATGAACCCACTGTTAACTCTATTACATACTTCATATTTTTCTTTTAAGGATTGGGCCAAATTCTCCTCATTCTTCTTGCTTTCTTCTCTCCTTCATCACCATAGATTCTCTCAAGCTTAGTTTAGCCATAGATTCTATCTCAAGCTTTAAAGTAGCATTGTCTCTAGCAATATTTTCACATTCTTTAGTTATTTCTTTTAGAGTCTGATTTAGGTGAACATCTTCCAAGAATTTACTTTCTTTCTAATTTAGTTTATCACATTGTTCATTCCTCTTTTCTCTTGACTCATTGATTTTATCCTTCAATGATTGAATTAATTTTTCAGCATCTCCAAGATTTGCTTTCAATTCTAGAACTTCTGCTTTAGACTGATCAAGATCATCAAGTACCACAAGAGTCCATTGCATTCCAAGATCCACCTCAAGTTGTTAATTTTTTGCAGAGGAACCAATGATATGATACCAATTGTTGGACTCAAGCAACATTGAGAGGGGGGTGAATCAGTGTTCAACAATATTTAAATTTCATTTTAGATGTTAAACCATCTACAACATTTCATCTAAAGTAAAGATGCAAGCACATGAAGAAAAAAATAAAAACACCATAACACCAAGATTTCTACATGGAAACCCTATTAGGGGAAAAACCACGATGAAGGTTAATCCATAGTTTATACTCTGTTAAAAGTATGGATAAAAAGAGAATGCACATGTATTTAGGCACACTGCCTAGAGCTCACTTCTCAAAAGAAAGAAGGATCACTACCTTACAATATATTTGGATTACAACAAAAAGTTGAATTGAGATGATAACATCTACAAATTCCTGATTACAGTTCTAGTTAGGCCCATTGATCAGATTCTGGACCTTCTGTCTGATTCTACACTTCACTCTACTTTCCTTGATTCACTTCACAAAAACCTTCTTTTGCACGAGAAAAATTTGGTCAACTACTCTTTTGATATTCACATACACACCTGCTCTTCACACACACTTACACATTTTCACACACACATCCAAAATGAATTACCCAAACTATATATATATCCTCTTCAAAGATTTTAATTGCTTCATGTCAGCAATAGTAAAACAAAAATATTTTCCAACTATCGGCTCAATCCACATTTAATATATGATGTGTATCCACTTAAGTTGGCTAATGCATAGTTGGGACCAAAAAAAAAATTTTAAACATAGAAACAACTAAAAAAATACTCCTTATACATCTATGACATGCTACATACATCAAGTTGGCAACCTTGAGCAAATAAACAAAAAAATCATCCTGTTAGATCTCCTAACTCATACACTGAATAATGCGACACCACAAAATTTAGCAATAAGATAATATAGATGCTTGAAAGTATTCCCCAAGATCCACAACTAAAAATGATAATCTGGTGAAGCATACAGATCCACATACTAAACTTTAACCAGATACCCTGTTTTTGTTTTCTCTTTCAGTAATACTCTATTCTTCACTCTACCTGTATGAACAAATTCTAATATGCAGACCAGAATAATGAATTATGTTTCCATCAATGACAACACTAGAAGCTATATGCCAACATATAACTTATATGGGGGAATTAGATAATGATGTTATTTCTATACATAAGTAGTAATACTACATATGAAATATATCCATGTCATAAAGCAACTTGACACTATAGCTTACTATGCAAAGAGACCTGAGGATGAAAAGGTTTAGCCATAAGCCATAGAGATGGAATGGAAAATAAGGTAGGATATGACACTATGCAAATAAATTAATTATCTTTAGTTGATTAAACACTTTATCACTACCTTACTCTTTAATGAAACCCTAGGTTTGTAATAACCTAATTGGGACAAGAAGTTCATTCAAATGAAGAGAGAGATCTTAGGATAATATTTAACCTATCATGTTGGATTATGTATTAGACTACTCTTTAACACCTATAAGTTGGAAATAACTTATTTGGTTGATTTGTACATGTGGTCTTGGTTGGGACATATAAGGGTAGAGAAACCTATAACATCGGACTAGTCAACAATTGAGGACTATTTCCTAAGAAATGGAAGGGAATATTGAGATTGATATTTTCCCATGCAAATGTGTATATCACTTGAGCTATGAAATTCTATGATTGGAAACATAGGTGAGATACCTAGTGAGTTGAAAAAAGCTACTAGAAAGGAAGTCATATTATTGACAAGACTCTGTTTTGAGTGACTCTTATATGAAAAGAGATATACACTCAAAGGGAAGCCTTTATTGTTATGTCAGAACATCATAGAATTTTGGTTTACTGTGAAATGTTGGAAAATTTTACTGAGTAGAACACCGGGGTTGTTACTTGTGCTCAAAAGGATATACTAAAGTTGGGCTCTCCTATATAGTTAAGAGAATCAACAAAACCAATGAGAAACATTCATATTTGGAAATTAGGTATGCAAGTAAATTTGATATCTTCTAGGAACCAACATGATTGAACGAGGATTAATACTCAAAATTAGTACCAATTTTATTAGAGAAAATTAGATTGAGTTGAAAGATGAACTACATCTTGAAAATAATCCAAGGATAGAAGAAATCCACGATATGGATGTCCTAAGATAAATGGAATTTTTCTCCGTAAAACTTAAAACCATTATTACATGGGAATTAAAAGGTAGCATGAGATCAAAATAGGTTTTCATTTAGTCAAATAATAGACTATTATTGGATATAAAAGAACCTATGTACCCAAAATTTTGAAAGGTTTGGGAATAAAATGAGGAAATTAATATTAGGATTAGGATATTGGAATGATAAAGGGAATTGTCAGATGAGTATTCACTATAACTTAAGATAGAGTAAGAAGTTGTACAAGATGTGGCAAGATAATGTCTACTATGCTAGAAAATGAAGTCTAGATGTCATCATCGATAGGACATGTATACTCTCTTGAGATTCCAGAGGGAAAGTGGTAGAACACAAGACAAATCAATCTATCTATGTCAGTAAAAATTGACATAATGTTCTAGTGAACAAACTCATCAAAGTAACCAACACTTTTTGGAAACTTGACTTGTACGATTTTTGGTCCTAAGTAATATATTGTTGAAAGCAACATTTAGTAATCCTGAAAATGATATTTTAGTTTTGAACAAGAAAAAAATGATAGGGTTGTGTAAACCATAATCATACTATGAAACATTCAGCTGAGGGAATGTGCAATATATTATTCAAATGAGTGAAAATGGTAGACTAAATCTTGAATGATTTATAAACTTCTAATATTGAAGTTTGGAACATTATATGAAAGGAAATATTGGAAACTCTATTAAGCTGAAATAGGCTTAGAAATAGGTAAACCATAGACTTAATAGAATGTCAAAAAGGAGTAATAGATCAAAGTAATCAATGAAAATTTGTTGATACAAAGCTTAAGTATGAAGCAGTATCAGGATTTGACAGATGTCCAGGAGTAATGATCTGCTCGATATGGACAAGCAATCAAGAACAAGTATTTTATAGTAAGGAAAATGGATGTGTAACTGACAGACGAACTCAATTTATAAGTTGTCTAAAAGTTTAAATACCAAATGGAAATGATGGGACCCATGATGTAGTGTATAATGCATCAACATTCCTTCTCTATTTTTTATTATACTAAGGATAAATTCATGGTTCAATGATTTTTAATCACTATGTGTTAGGTGCTATATATAGTTACTATTATAGCTTGGATGTGTATATGTAGTAAGTCTCTTTAGGAGAGTAATTATGAGTCACATGACGATATTTCCCTATGTGATAGTGAGGACAATCAAAGCAAGGTCTGGGAAAGACAAGATTGCTAAATAGGATGAATATTTTATAAATCTTACATATTTAGGAATTGTAAGTAAAACTTTACTTGACTTTTAACTATATGTTAAAAGGCTATAGATCATCGAGGATGATGAATCACAAAGGGGGAAGTGTGTTACACCCCAAATTGTAAAGTTACTATTTACCATTACTAGATAGGGAAAATGTGAATGTAATGTGAATTATGGAGATGAATTAACAATGCTTGTACCTTTTTATCAATATGAATGTTATGTCACTTGATGTTGTTTCATTTGATGTTATCTCAGTTGATGTTATTCATGGTGAAATATTGCATAAATGATAATAGATGTTTATTAAATTATTGTTATTCTAACTTAGAAGGTGTTTATATATGTTTCTTACTGTTGTGAACAATTGACTACCAAGGCATGTGTTAGTGGTTGCAAGTAAATTCTATTTCTCTAGGGGGAGGGGAAGTATCACTCGAGAGAAGATCTTGGTTAGGTAACAGATAAATGTAACTAGCTGAGCATAAACACACACCGCCTTAGATTGAGTGAACTAAGTCAGTTTGTGAGTAATAGGTAAGTCACCCTTTGTCAATATATTTGCATTAGTAAAGGTCTTATTTACTATTACCCATATTTTCACCCATGGCTCAATCAGGTAGAGCTCATTGATAAAGAAGAAAGAAAATGGTACATTTTCTATTCCCCTTACATTACATTCATGTATACAAATGAAATAACTTGATAGATTAAAAAAACACAAATCATTGCATTTATATAGATGCATGAAACATAAGAATATTTTGCAAATTTCTTCTGAAAAGTTATTTTATTGAATAGAAATATTCATTTGACTCACACAAGGCATGAATTTAACTGTTGCTTGCTTATTCAATGCAAATAAAAATTAACATGTACATGAATAAGTAAATGAATATAAAAGAATATCATGTAAGGAGGGTAACCAATCATTTCCTATGAATGACTGGTTATTTTTCAAGTCTTCTTAGCTGGCTGTCATCTGAGTTGTCCTGGTTTGTTCCTCACTCCTTAAGGTTCCTATTTCTTGCAATAAATCAAAGCAATTGATGTATTAGAGCCACACTCTAAGCAATGAAATATTGCACACCATACATGATCATTTACTCATTCATGTATAAATTAACCTTAATCTACATTTTATAAACATCCATATACTGAATATACCAAAGAAGACATTGAAGCCATCAAGATAGCACATCAAAGTATACATATTTTTCTAACTTGTTTGCTTCATGTGCAACTACAGGTGCAATCATATTTTCAAATCAAATGAGTGGTGGAAATGTGGCTCACATGAGGGTTGAGCCAAACTCATTAAATATGCACAACTTTCAGAGTGCATTTCAGTACATTCAATGCAGATCAATAACAATATTTTATCGTTGAAATAGTGAGTATTGAAAACCTCAATGGAATTACAGTATCTAAAAACAAAACATAAGGAACTATTTGAAATAACGAAATGGAAAGCAACATACTCATCAGTAATATGAGTCATGTATATGCATTGACTTTCACTTTTTATGCTCAAATAATGGTTTGAGATTCAGTAAATTCACATAGCCTATTAAGAATGGTCATATTTTTATGAGTTTGACAACCAGGTGATGGCATGAAGTATTGAAATATATAAGTCTTTGTAACTAGTTTATGAGGAGATATATAATGTGTATATTAAAATATTAAGGGTGTTACATTGACAACCTGAAAAGAGATAGACCTTGACCTTGGCAAGTTCATACAAACAATCAGTCATGTAATAATGATTATATATCAAAGAATAAATCAAACTATTACTTAAAGGAACTGGTACAAGAAAAACAGTCAGGACCTCATGTCAAGGTCTCAAATTTTCACATGAAAGTGCCAAAGGGGTAATAGTTTGGTATTTGGTATTCTATATGAAGTTTGATATGATAGGTTCAAAATAACAAATAATTCTTTTAAATGCTAAGTCTCTGTAACTAGTTTATGAGGAAAAGTGAAGGTTTTATGAAGATCTCAAGTGGTTAAGAGATTCTCAATCATAAACTAAGAAAGGTTTGGGTGAGGACAAGTTTTATGCCTTGTGGAACAACACATATATGCTCTGTGAAAATGAAACATTTGCATAAATGAATTAAGACAAAACCAAGAACTATGTCTCCACATTTTGGCTGAGCCCTGAAAGTTGAAACAGAGAAAACCATTAAGGGGATTTCTAGCAGAAATTCCCCAAGAGGATGAACCATTTCAAAAAGTAAAAAAACATAGCTATGGTGTAGAAAAATGAAAGTACTACAAATGAAGGAAGACAGAGAATCTTTATAAATACACCTATAGGAAAAAATGAGACACAAAGTGTCTAGAATGTGCCCGTGGACATGAAATAATAGAGCCTTTTAAACTTTTAGAAATGAAGGAAATGGAGTATATACTCGTGGCTTGGGTTGTTAAGCATTTGTTTTTTAAATACATGAAACAATAGTCATGAAGTGAAATACCACAAGATGGATAAAAGTGTTAAAGAACAGAGGTATGAGAAGTTTCTTTTGAAAGGATCAACAAAAATATCAATAGAGCTTAATATCCAGATGTGCAAAATGTATGGCTATAGCTACATAATGGAGAGAAATGATTTCAATTACCACAGTAAGAGCTTCTCATACTCTTTTATGGTGGCTAGATAAAGAAGAGAAAAACATAAATATGCCATAAAAGTCTTCTTCAAAGCCTTTAAATCATAATTTTCATGGCAGATAAATGAAATACTAAAAGTGAAATAACAAGAAATGGTTAAAATGGTTTTTTTTTGAATAATAGATCTTACCTAGTTTGATCTATTTCTAGAAATCCTCCAACAAAATCTTTAGCAGCTCAATAATGGCTGCTATAGGCACAAGGAAGCCTAAATTTTAGAAGAGATAGAAATGCCTCTATCGTCTCTAGAAAGCTTGAGTTCTAGAGAAACCCTCCTCACTGGCAGCATAGCTTCTTCGAGGATTTTCTCACAAAATGAGTGAAGGAAAATGCATTGTTTTGATTTAGAGTTGTCAACCCTAATGGTGTCAATGGTATGGCATTTTTTCCTTTTATTTTCACAAAAACAAGTTCCAATTAAAGTGTTTCCCATAAGTGTGAGTAGAGATTCATGCCTTAGGCATTTTAAATGCTTTCATTTAAATATAATTTGTGGTAAGTGCCACTTTCCCCTTTTGTAGTGCCATAAAGACTAAGTCTCATGACTTACAAAAAATCCACTTTACAAGTGTATGGTCACCTTGACCATTTCATTTTTATTCTTGTGTTGGAGGTAGAAAGTTTTATTTTGCATTATTTATATTGTAAAATGATTAAATTTAAATGATAATTTATAAGTCATTTAATTCAAGCACTATTTTTAAATGCAAAGAGATAGAACATGTTCTCAATAGTAAGTTATTGAAAGCTTTCTAATGTATGACATTGGAAGAGGAGATATGCTTGATAAGAGCTACAAGAGAAGAAATAGGATCATGTGCTCATATGCCTAAGTCATGGAGAGAATATGGGGAGGTTGGTTTCAGTTTGCCAACATGTGGAAGACATTTAGGAGCATTTAATTGCTTTTTAGTTTCTTTTATGAGCTTTTGGTGGGCTTTTTGTATTGTCATCATGTTTGACATATTCAAGCTTGACTATTTCAAAAAATTTGAGCTCATTTGGAGTGTATCTAGTGGCTATATTTTAGGGATGGGGGTTGCATCTGACCCAAGGAGATTCTTCTTTCCTTGTTTTGTGAAGCTCATGTACTTAGTCTTTTGACTACTCATTTTTGTAAGTTAGTTCTTGATTATGCAGCTAAATTGGCATAGTGAATTTTACAATCCTTTGGCATGGTTCTTGCATCCTTTTGTAACTTATTTGGAGATATTGAATATAGTTTACCTTGATCATTTTATGGTTTTGATTCCTTACCATCTTATTCTTATAGTTTAGTGTGTGCTTTATGATTGATCAAACTATCTTGTAAACATTTCAGTTTCATTTTAGTTTTGTTTCATACCTTATACCTTTTTCTGTAATTAGCATGTTCATTCAGGTTGGTGATTATGTCAGTTAAATATAATCACTTGCTTAATGTGGAGTTTTTCTTCCTTCTTCAAGTTAAATATTTGATCTTTTAGTGAAATATTTATGCATGAACACTGCAGTAACAAGTTGTGTGAACTGAATTTCTACTAGATTAGAAATAAGTGTAGAACAAGGGTTCATTGTCTCCCCTTAAATTTGGTGTATGAATTCATTTCATACTTACATTTTTATTCATTTTTAGCAATCTTTCTCCCTTTTCCCTAAAATAGAATCAATAAAGTAGTGATAACTAGCTAGGAAGCTGGCCTTCTCCAGAGGTTCTTTTCCCTTTTTAGGTGACCCACAACCTGGAAAAGTTCCCATGTTTCTCTAGCTTACTGAGTTTCATATAACTCAGTCAAGGTGCAAAGTTCAAGAGATAACATTTACTTTGACTACATGTTTGGGTGATGTTTATCTATTTGAGCTTTGAACTTTATTCCTTATGACAATGTGTTGAATGTGCTTGGGTTGAGTCTTTGGGTTTTATGAATGGTTGCCTTTACGTCCTTTCATATGAACATAAAGTGTAGCATGTCTATGGGCATATATATATATATAAGTACATATACGTGGACCTATGTATGAAAGCATTAGCAAATGCATATTGATGTGAGTAGAAACCCACTGAGGTACATACATGAGGAAACGACTATGCTTGTATATACATATGTGTGTGTATAGACACTAGGTCATGATCATTCAATACCAAATGGATTACTTGATTATCATATTACCATATGATGAATATGCTTGTATATATATATATATGTACACAAATACACTTGAAAGCATTAATTCTTATTGGAGAACCGTATATATTTATATATAATATAAGTAAATATGTACAAAAATATACATGTATTATTATTTGCAGTATAAGATATTAAAATATATACATCTAAAGGAATGGGTATGTATGAATATATATATATACACATATATATAGTGAGAATATAATGTATGGATGCATGTTGATTCTTCTCATAAACTGATAGGAGGATACGCATTTGAGGTATCGAATGTATTTATCCAATAAAATTTAAATATATATATATATACATATAAATATATAAGTATGGTGGATATACTATATACATTTATATAATATAAATATATTTATATATGTATATTATATTTTATTATAAGGGAAATAACACTTAGTAAAAATATATATAATTCATATGGGTATGTGTAGGATCATGATGGGCCAAAAAGTGGCGATGTGAAAAAAGTTGTGTTTTGCATCAACCAAAAAATGCGAAAATCCCGGGTTGACTATTTTCTATCTTGGGTGTTAGTACATTGCTCCAAAGCAATGGCCAAGGCAAGAATAAAATATTAGATATCTAATCCAAATCAGATATTCGATTTGAAGTGCATATAAATAGATATTGAAGTGGGCTTTTAAAATCATTTGAAGCATTTTAAAGCTGAGTGCGGGCAGTGAGGGTGACGTTTGGAGATCAAATATTTGATTTCAAGTAGATATCTGATTTCCAAGGTAAGTTATTGGTTTTATTTTTGTTTTAATCAATTTTCCTATTAGTTTTGTATAATTTTACATAGTTTTTTATGGATTTTTATTAAAAACTAGAGTTTACAATGGATTTTTATTAAAAACTAATATTTTTTATGGATTTTTATTAAAAACTAGTGTTGTATATGGATTATTATTAAAAAATAGAGTTTGTTATGGATTTTTGTTAAAAATTAGGGTTTTTTTTGGATTTTTATTAAAAACTAGGGGTTTTTTACAATAATTTCATTTATATTGTGTAATTTCAATTAGATTAATTATTTTTTAACTTTAATAAGGTATTATGGCTGAGAATGAAAATGCAAAAATGCCAAACACTCCACCACCTCCACAACCATCAATTGAATACTTAATTGGTGAAAAATTGGAGCAATTGAGGGGCATTTGTGATGTTTATAAGAAAATCCCTCAATTATCCTAGATGACAAACACATTGTAGGAAATAATTAAAAATATAGAAACGCTCTCCACCCAACATAATTCCTTTCTTTCGTGGTGAGAAACTATGAGGGAATATTACTCTTGTGGATTGTCTTACAATGATGTGAAAGATCTCCAAATAAAAAAATTCCCAAATTTCCTCTTTATTCGTTAACCCCCTCATCAGTTTGCCAGTTAATGCTAATAAACCAAATATTTCTATAAAATGGTGCACAAATAAGGACATTGTAGATAACTTTTGGGATACTTGGTGTATGGTTTTCAATAAACCACCAAACAACAATAGTGATATACCATTTTACTTTATTAAAAAATTATATGTTGAGCTTGTGTTAGGGCATCATGTCAATTACTTTGACATTAAACCCTTCCAGGGCATCGATGGAGGTATGCCCCAGGATAGACTAGGGGTAGTTATAGTAGTATAGAACCCATATGTTCCCCCTCCTCCCCTTCCTCCACTACCTCGAGTCCATCATCCAAATATTATCAAGGACACAACCACATAGACTATTCAGGATATTCACTCTTTGAGTGGTCTTTTGGTTTCACATACTTCTACAGTTACAACTCAGCCACATTTTGGTGATGTTGGTGATGGATTGAGTGTTGTTGCATCCTCCTCCTCAAGTCCACATATTTGTATGCAACATACATGGACTATGTGCCACCAGATATGCTTTGGTCCTCTTGTACAACCCACTTAGCATCCCTTGGACATTTTTTATTATGATCTCCATGATGTGGAAATTATAGGAGATCAGACACAAGGGAGTGGAGCACACTCTATAGATTCCTCTCCCGCTAGAGAGGGGGACGTTGGAATAGTGACACATGTAATATTTAAGTTGTAAATTCATAACTTGAATTTGTTTTTAAATGAATATTAAAAAGAGATAGTATCAAGTACTAATATTTATTTACATGGTCTATTTAATAGTTAATGTCTAAGGAGGGGATCACATAGGTGACTGATAGAACCCTTAGGGCCATTTTGTTTGGTCTCAACATGCAAATAGTATATATTTTCACACTCACCCATTTAAATTTTATTATTATATATTTTCTTGTCATTTGAATTGTCATTAATGAAATTATATAATAACTTATATGTTTATCTTGTTTTCCTCTTGTTGGAAATACCTAGTGTGAGTGAGGTGCAACCTTTTCTAGACTATGGATGTGAAAACCTAGATAAGGGGAAGGTAATTGAACTCAAATTTGATTGATTTAAGATTTTTAAGATTTTATATTGATTATAAATACATCAACATAGATTGGTAGTTTCATATTTACTTGTCATTTTTATGTACAAGCGGTTATGAGCTATACATCCTTGTTGAAAAGTACCACAATGCTTGAAGGAGTAGGTATTGGAACACCTCAAGGAGTAGGTGTTGAAAAACCTCGAGGAGATAAAGAAAAAGATAAACCTAAAGAGGTATGTGTTTATTTTATTTTTTGTTTGGTAAATATGTTCCTATTACTGACAATCGTATGCTAACTTGGATCAATTTTATGTTTTTGTTCACATATATAGATTAACATTTCAAAATTTGGTTTGGTTGGTTCTTTGAGGGGCATATTCTAGGACTCTTGACCCTTTGATGAGATGTATATTTCAGGTAATCAAGATTTCAATTTTAGAGTTCAATTAAAATTCAATGCATATTGATTTTGATGTTAATTATTCAATTTTAAATTATATAGTATAACTAATCTCAATTTGGTTTGAATTTTTCTTGTGCAGCTACCTTCAGAGCCAAAGAGTGCTTCAAAGAGGCTCCATTTTGATTATCCACCAGTAGTTTAGGATGAGATAGACATTTTGGCATGTAAAATTTCAATAAATATCGAGATGGGATATGCCACATTTTGTAAAACTTTGTTTGAGTTGGCATCGATTCCATTTTTCTATATGGAAATACACTTGATTATTGGATAATTTGATATATAGAAGTTGACAATTGAAATTTAATTTGTTCCTCATATGCATTATTAAACTCTTTGAAAATTTAATCTTGAGCAATGGTTAAATATCAATGTACAATAACATAACAAAGAATGGTTATATTATGTAGTTTATATTCATATTGTTGGTTACATTGCATTACACATCTTTCAAATTCAAAGCATTACTTCACATTGCATAACTAACAACTAGATGCTAATAGATGAAAAAAATTCAATTACAATATAGTTTTTACAAAGTCAACCTAAGCATTTATGCAATTACTTCACATAACTAATAACTAGGAGCAGCTGTCAATTGCATTTTCTTGTCATGGAATTCTATGAGACCACATTTCTTTGAGTCTTTTTTTCAAACAATCCATTGCCTTGTCTATGCTACCACATTTTTCATACATGTCTACCAAATCTTTATATCAAAAAATTCACTAGCTTGTTGCTATGGCTAAAAGCCTAAAATAAGTGCTTTCAAACAAGTTATGGATGCTTGGAAAAATTCTATCAAAGCATAATAGTAAGCAATAGCATAGAAAAGGCAATGAACTGTTTGAAAAAATGCCTCAAAGAAATGAGGTTTCATGGTGATGGAATTCCATGACAATCAAAATAAATTTTGATTCTCATGGCATTCCATCACCATGAGACCTCATTTCTTTGAGGTATCTTTTTAAACAGTTGACTGCCTTGTTGATTGTCATGGTATTCCATCACCATGAGATCTCATTTCATTGAGGCATTTTTTTAAATAGTTCACTGTCTTGTCTATGCTACCACATTTTTCATACATGTCTATCAAAACATTCTATCAAGAATTTAATTTCCTTGATTTTATGGCTAAAATTCTAAAATAAGTGTTTTCGAACAAGCTATCGATGCTTGGTAAGAATCTAACAAAGCATAATAGTAAGCAATAATATAGACAAGGAAATGAAGTGTTTAAAGAAAATGCCTCAAAGAAATGTGGTCTCATGGTGATGGAATGCCATGACAAGAAAATTGCTATAGATTTTCATGGCATTCCATCACCATGAGATCACCTTTTTTTGAGGCATTATTTCAAACAGTTCACTGCCTTGTATATGCTACCACATTTTTCGTACATCTACCAAAGTATTTTATCAAACAGTTCACTTCCTTGTTGCTATGGCTAAAATCCTAAAATAGGTGCTTTCAAACAAGCTATATGGATGCTTGGAAAATGGTTTAGGAGCACCTTGGAAATACATGACTAGTTGATGGTTAGTTGATGCAACCGAGGATGGAAAACCACTCACTTTCACAATACAAGAGATTCCTAAACACCTTTCTCAACTTAACTCTCAGATATCTTTAAAAACTCCTATAACTAATCATCATTATAGAAATCCATTTTAGTCCCCTTCAACATACTTCCAACTCACATAAGACTCCTTTGGAACAACTTTCACAAATCATGCAAACTACGCTACTCAACCTAGCCAAATAGGCCAAATTTCCAAAGCAACCACCCTTGGAACACTTTACAGACCCTAAAACTTGTCGGGGCAGCACTCAACAGATGAAAAAACCTCAAATTTTCCCATTTATCCTCTGAAACTTTCCCTCTAACACCCTATTCGACAAAACCCTCAAATTGCTCAAATTTGGCAAGGATTTATTGAGAAACCTACTTGTAGACTTCCCCATACTTTACCAAAAACTCTAACACCCTTGAATAACCCTACATAAGCTTAAAAGAACATGAAAAGTGATTTCCCTCAAACAATTCCCACTTTTACCCTCTCTAACCTCACTTTTTCATGCAAAAACACCCCAAATGCCATCTAGGGTATCACCAAAAATTATAATGTTGACCTCCCCTGCAAAAGAAGCAATGAAAACATGTTTATCTATCCTAAATAAGCCTATCCACTAAGTTATAGCATCATACAATGGGTGGAAGGCTTAAAAGTCCATTTTAAATGCACTCAAACCCTTGGAACAGGGCTCACAGACCGACCTCCAGTAAAATGCCTATTAAATACACAAAAATGAATGAAACTACTTCAAACCAAGTTTGTGAAGAATTTAACTCTGCTTCCCACCAATTTCCATTAAAAAGAAAGAAACAAGCTATGGTCTCATGGCTCTTTTTTGCACCAAAAACAACATTGGAGTTCGGTTGGAAGCTGAAAACTACTTTAAAGGGAATAAATAAATCTTGTTCTACAACTTGTATGACCAAACCAACTGTTCCGTCATGTATGGATGAGTATTTTTACATTAGGTATGGTCCCCTTTTGCACCCAAATAGGCTGGAGTAGTCTGAGCTATGTTTAACTGGAAAAATACCTTAAGAGTTCAAAGTGCAGAAGGGCAGCAATATTTGATAGACTGTTACTCATAAACTATGATGCATTAAAAAAATTGTCTAAGGCTATGAGATTGTGTTGGTCCCCTCTACAATAACCTCTCTCATTTTTTTCTATCACAGAGGCATTTTCTGCAACTCGTACGACCAAATGGACTATTCCAACACATCTATATGGTTATGTTTATGCTAGGGATGGTCCTCTTTTGTGCCTAAATACACCGAATCACTCCAAGCTACATTGGACCGACAATTTCCTTTAAGAGTCTAAAGTGATAAAAGATAGCAATCTTTGAAGGGCTATTTCTTAGAAACCGTGACACTTACAGACTCTCCATCTAAGGCTATGGCATCATGTTGGGACCATCTACAATAGCCTCTCTCTATTTTCACTATCACGGAGGCATTTTCCCATGGTGATGAGTTTTCAGTTGAGGGAAAAGTTGTCAAATGCAAGTAGTGTAAAGTTGCAAAGTGGCGCAACTTTCATTTTACAACTCGTATGCCAAACAAAGTATTCCAACATGTCCAAATGGGTACATTTACACTAGGGATGGTCCAATTTTGTGCCCAAATATGTCGAATTGCTTTGAGCTACATTGGACTGTCGATTTTCCTTAAGAGTTCAAAGTGCTAAAAGACAACAATCTCTGAAGGGCTATTTCTAGGAGACCATGATGCTTACATACTCTCCGTCAGGGCTATGGGTTCATGTTGGGACCATCTACAATAACCTCTCTCATTTTTTTCTTTCTTGGAGGTGTTTTCTTGTGGTGATGAGTTTTCAATTGAGGGAAAAGTTTCCAAATGCAAGCAGTGTAAAGTTGCAAAGTAGTGCAACTTTCATTCTGCAACTTGTACAACCAAATGGACTATTACAACACATCTGGAAGGGTACATTTATGCTAGGGATGGTCCTCTTTTACACCCAAATATGTCGAATTACTCTAAGCTACATTGGACTGTTGATTTCCCTTAAGAGTCCAAAGTGCTAAAAGGAAGCAATCTTTGAAGGGCTATTTCTCAAAAACTATGATGCTTACAGACTCTCCATCTAAGGCTATGGGATCATGTTGGGACCATCTACAATAACCTCTCTTGGTTTTTCCTATCTCAGAGGCATTTTCTTTTGGTGACGTGTTTTCAGTTTAGGGAAAAGTTGTCAGATGTAAGTAGTGTAAACACGTTTGGATGTGTACATTTATGCTAGGTATGGTCCTCTTTTTCACCTAAATACCTTGAATCACTCTGAGCTACATTGGACCAGTGATTTCCCTTAAGAGTCCAAAGTGCTAAAAGGCCATACCATCTATTGTATGGTATGTAGCTCGATGGTATGGCCATGGTACATGTTATTAGGATTGTATAAGGTGACTACGTGGGTTTAAAGAGTTGGAAAGGTCTATAGTTGAGTTGGTGAGTTTCCATACATGGAAAAGATGAGTGAAATTAGGTGAAAAATGGTGCTTACAACATGCTAATGTCAATGAAACATGGGGGCAGCAAGATTTAAGGTTGGATCAAGGTTTTATAGGTCCTAATAGACATGTTTGATGAGTTTATATGGTGTTTCAAGGTTGGAAACATTGATTTGGGAAGTTTTTAAATATGACTCTCTTTGTAAAATGGGCCTATTTTAGTGAAGTTGCACGCAAGTTTGGGTTTGAGGATCAAATTGGAGTTTGAATCATCTTTAATTGTAATTGTGCTATTTAAAGCCACCTAGATCTTGTATCAAAAAAATCTTACCCAATCAACTTGAACATCATGCACACCCAAATACCTTGTTTCCACTTTACTAGATCAAAGACTCAACTACATTGGAAATGACCTTCACATGACCTTTTTACATTTTTTTTTTGGAAAAAGTGGCAAGCCATTGTAATTTATTATATATAAATAGGAGATATTACAAAACCTGGTTCAAACGAGCATACCGACAGGAAAGAACCAGTAAGAAAACCTCTAGTTGTAGTTCAATTAAGTACAAAAATCTCTTACAAAATTGTCACAATGGCAGTAAAAAAGCATACACCTATATGACTATTTATGCCCATACATAGTTATGACCTTTTTACATTGTTTCACATTTGAAAATTCAAATTTTATAAAATTTTCCTATTGGAGGCATTTAGGGCATAGTCTTGCACAAGACTAGTATGTTGATGCTCTAGAATGACAAGCACCTGTACAAACCATCAAGGTAGCAGCTAAACTACATATAATAGAAAATATGTTTAGAATAAAATACACTTAGAATAACCAATCTATATTATTGTAATTTTTTGCATACATGTCCAAAAGGATCAGAACTACCTATTGTTGCAGCAGGTCCATGTTTAATCGTGCCAGGAATATTGCAAAAAATTTCAAATGAGAAATCTATATTCTCACAATAGAAAAGATGCTTAGACTAACAAATCTATATTAATCTAAACAACCTGAATGATAATGAATTGGTAATGCAAACTATAAAATATGCTTAGAATAATTAATCTATATTATTGTAATCTACCACATACCTCTCTGAAAGGATCAGAGCTAGTTGCAACAGGTCCATGATCAATTGTGCCAAAAATATCACAAAAGTTGTTAAAAGATAAATCTATATTGTCAAAATAGAAAATATTCTTAGACTAACAAATCTATATTAATCTAAACAACCTGAATGATGATGAGTTGGTAATGCAAACTATAAAAGATGCTTAGAATAACCAATCTACATTATTCTAAATGACCTAATTGATGATGAGATTGTAATGTAAACTATAAAAGATGCTTAGAATAACCAATCTATATTATTGTAGTTTATGGAATACCTCTCCAAACGGATCAAAGCTGGCTATTGTTGCAACATGTCCATGATAAATCATGCAAAAAATATTAGAAAAATTATCAAATGATAAATCTATATTGTCACAATAGAAAAGATGCTTCGACTAACAAATCTATATTAATCTACACAACCTGAATGATGATGAATTGGTAATGCAAACTATAAAAGATGCTTAGAATAACCAATCTATATTATTCTAAATGACCTAATTGATGATGAGATGGTAATGAAAACTATAAAAGATACTTTGAATAACCAATCAATACTATTGTAATCTATTGCATACCTCTTTGAAAGGATCAGAGTTGGCTATTGGTACAGCAGGTCCATGATCAATCGTGCAAAAAATATCACAAAATTATGTATACAAAATATCACTATTAAAGAAAATTGCACTGCAATAGTATACAAAATATTAGTATTAAATATTAATGAAATTAAGCATTGTACCTTCCATTCTTAAAAATGCTATTCAAGTGTTAAGGGAGTGACTCTAAGAGAGAGACCTAAGAGAAGGAGAGAGAGAGGGAGAGGGTAGAGGGTTTAAGGGTTTAGGGTTTAAGGGTTAAGGGTAGACCTAAGAGAGGGAGAGGGTATAGGAGGGAGAGACTTGAGATAGAGAGACAGTAGAGGGTAGAGGGTTTAAGGGTTGAGGGTTAAGGGTTTAGGGTAGAGGCTAGAGAGATAGAGGGAGTTAGTGAAAGAGAGGGAGGTAGGGAGTGGGAGAGAGATAGAGGGTAGAGGGTTAAGGATAGGGGGGAGAGAGATAAAGCGAGTCAGTGAAAGAGAGGGAGGGAGGGAGTGGGAGAGAGATAAGGAAGGGAGGGTTAATGGTAGAGGGTAGAGGGTTTAAGGGTTAAGGGTTTAGGGTTTAGGTTAAGGGTTAAGGGTACACCTGAGAGAGGGAGAGGGGCTAGGAGGGAGAGACTTGAGAGATAGAGAGAGTAGAGGGTAGAAGGGTTAAGGGTTAAGGGTTTAGGGTTTATGGTAGAGGGAGAGAGATAGAGGAGTAAGTGAAATGAGAGGGAGGGAGTGGGAGAGAGATAGAGGGTAGAGGGTTAAGGGTAGAGGGGAGAGAGATAGAGGGTAGAGGGTTAAGGGTAGAGGGGAGAGAGATAGAGGGAGTCAATGAAAGAGAGGGGAGGAGGGAGTGGGAGAGAGATAAGGAAGGGAGGGTTAATGGTAGAGGATAGAGGGTTTAAGGGTTAAGGGTTTAAGGTTAAGGGTTAAGGGTTAAGGGTTAAGGGTTAAGGGTATAGGGTTTAGGGTATAGGGTAGATGGTTATAAGGGTTTAGGGTTAAGTATATAGGGGAGAGAGATAAAGGGAGTGACTTGAGAGAGAGAGATAGAGGGTATAAGGTTTAAGGGTTAAGGGTAGAGGTAGAGATATAGAGGGAGTGAGTGAGAGAGAGAGAGAGGCCTAAGAGAGGGAGAGGGGGTAGGAGGGAGATGTTGGATGTTGTGATTGTGTTGCTGATATGTGGTTTTCATTGATGTCAACACTATTAGAATTTGTTGTATTCAAGGTTTTATATGTCGAGGATATTGAGAAAATTGTAAAAGAGAGTCCCAAATTTCCAATGGAGCTGTGAAGGTCATGAAGGTGGCATGTTCTATATGTTGAAGATCAGTTGTTGTGGATTAAAGTGGTTTTTGTTGAGTGTATCTACACTACTGAATTTGACTCCATTTTCTAACAAATTTTCATCAGTAGTTCGACAAACATTTGTCGATCGTCGACATCATAAAATGACTCAGATGTTCATTGGAATATCGACAAAAAATTTATGTATCCACCGATGAATTACAACCAAAATGCGATTGCAATGGCTCTTTTGAAGCATAAAAAAAACACCAGAAGTTCATTGCCATTTCAAAAAAATGGGCAAGGAGTTACGACAAAGCCTTCATCGTAGCTATAGAAACTTCATCAGACCTTTTCGGTGATTCGTCAGTGGTCTTCGTAAAAATTGCGACAAAAAAATGTAATTTTTTTTTAAAAAATATTCATTGAAATGTACCATCGTAGAGACTCTTGGCAATGACCACCAAAGAAAACCCATCGGTGATAGATCAATCATCAGAACAGGATAGAAAAATCACTCTGATAGTCCATGTCTTGCCAATGACTTCCATCGACAAGACAGATCCAATGTCACACCGATCTAACCTCTTCAGGAGTTTTAAATAGACCTACACCATGTCATTGCGGAGACTCTTAGCGATGACCATCAAAGCCAACCCATTGGTGAGAGATCAATCATCATCACATGATAGAAAAATCACTCTGATAGTCCATGTCTTGTCGATGACTTCCCTCAGCAAGACATATCCAATGTCACACTGATCTGACCTCTTCAGGATTTTTAAATAGACCTACACCATGTCATCGCAGAGACTCTTGGTGATGACCACCAAAGCCAACCCATCGGTGAGAGATCAATCATTGGCATAGGATAAAAAACTCACTCTGATAGTCCATGTCTTTCCAATGACTTCCGTCGGCAAGACAAATCCAATGTAACACCGATCTAACCTCTTCAAGAGTTTTGAACACTATTGGTTATCAGCAAGGCATTCTGAGGATCTCATCGATTAAACAAGTGTCTAAGAGAAAGTAAACAAATGGAACCTATTAATTTGCTTATTTTGGGGTTCTTTAAATCATAAAAAAAATACCATTTTCTCGTGTATAATGTACTTATATTTAGATTTGAATTTGAGACCAATTGTCATTGCACATTCCATTTTACTTACACAGAGTATTCTATAAGCAATATATTGATAATTCCAAATGATTTATGGTGTTGTACAACTCTACCTATCATCATAGTTCTATTATTCCCCCTAGAGAATCCTACAAAGACAAGTTTACAATACTAGGTCAAATAATATGAAAAAGACTTACTTCCATACAAATTAAATGATTATTCTCACAATGGCAATTGTCTAATTACAACAACAATTCAATGAAAGGTTATCCATGCTTCATAAGGGATGACTGATCATACATATAGACTACAAGATGCATAGAAAAGGAATTACACTTGAGAACAACCAAGGGCTAACAAGGGAAGGAGTTAAGAAACGTCTAGATTGAAGAGAAAATGTGTAGGGAAAATGTTGAGCAGTGTCAAGAGAACAAAGCTTGTAGAACATATTCATGACTCGATCAAGCTCTTGAACAACTTAAACAAAATTAAAATACTAACACATACATGAGACATGTAATGAACTTCCAATATCTGCTATCTTTTTCATTAATGCAGAAGTAGGTAAAGGAGAAATAATTATAATTGTAACACTATTCATAGTCTAGTAAATTATGTTTGTAATTTGTGTTCAATGGACCTTAGTTTTATCATTATACTTCCCATCTAATATCATATTTTAATCTAGGGTTCAACTATCTCAAATCTAAAGAAGCACCTTCAATTAACCATTTAAAGTACTAAAGAATAAGGTAAAACTTTTACTTGAGAAAGATTGGGTACACTTGTAGGCTTAAAGTTCTCGCAATCATCAGGATTTATTGGCACATAGACACAACTTGCAACATATGAAGTAATGGATGACTACAAGTTAGTGAAATGGTCCTTAATATGTGATTGGTTTGCAAATTGATTGGTAGAAAATAAGGTTACAAATAGATCTACATGAAAAATTATGAGGAAAATCTATTGTAATCATCAAAATAGATGAAAAGTGCAAAGGAAAGAGCCGAACTACAACTCTAGAGCCTAAAAAAAATACATGCAAGAAACATAAAAAAGAAGAAGAAAATACCAATTTTTGGATGAATACAAAATGGTGCCTTTAGCAAGCGATTCATATGCTTTCACACCTAACAGGACATTAAGAAGATTTTAGTCTTCCTCTGTGAAATTAACTACTTACAGAAAAAACCTAGAAACCAATATTATATACTACCATGTCTAGCTGAGGGTAGGTATAAGAGGAAAGAATTTCATCAATGCAATGCTGAAAAATATCAACGTGTGTGTAGGTTTGTATTACTCAAAAAATCATTTCACTGCCTAAGGAAAAATACCAAAGTGATGTTTTAAATTTCAATCTTCACATAGGTTCCCTTCTTGCATCTACAAGCATTATTCGAGCTCTAAAATATTCAAATATTAAGGATTTAATTAGCTATAAGATGGAAAGTTGTTGTTTAGACATAATCCATCATCTTTTACATATCTTTATTCACTTCTAGCGCTTTAGATAAATTTGTGTAAATGAGATAGAAATGTGAATCTTTTATGACAAAGAAAATTCTTAAAAGGAGGGGGGAGAGAGCAAAGTGTAGGGGGCAAGAGAATGCTTGAATGTATAGAAAAGTATAACATTTTGATCATTATAAAAATGAAATGAATCTTAAGTTTGAAGCATTAATATCATTTACAACATTTATGATCAAGAATGAATGTAAGTAGAGAAACTTTTGCATACTTGTAGATGGTAAAAAATTTCATGGTTAAGTGGATACCTCCCATCAAGAACAAGATCCAAATATCCGTGTATATATCTCAATTGAGCCTCTAAAACCTTCAGATTTGTCAATTTTTCCACTAACCTGTTATGTACAAAAGTCAAATTTTAGAGTTATGTCACCACTAAAAATAGAAGAAACAAAGCTTTGAAGCCAAATCCACACACAACACAATGTGGTATTCATACAAAACCATACAAACAAACTAAACTCAGAACATTGGAATGGAAACAACTTCAAATTATGATGTAGAGCATGGATTCAGGGTATAAAGAATCATTTTTCTACCACCATAGTGAAAAGTTAGCACTTTCTTTCATCTTTGCATATTGGTTTGATGCTTCAAATGATGCATTTCTTATATTGAAAAGTGCATTACCTTATTGAGCTTCTCTTTGTTTTGATAATAGTTTAATATTATCTACTTAACAGAGCCAACCATGTGATGGTGGAAGCTCATTTGGCCCCTCCCCCCCCCTCACATCACACTCAATTCCCCATACCTAATCATATAACATTAATCATTCATTCATCCATTAATAACATATAACATTCATTCATTCATCCATTACTAACATATAAAATTCATTCATTAACATATAACATTCATTAATTAACATATTCACATTCATTCATTAACATATAATATTCATTCTTTCAATTTTTACATATTATCAAAAATATGGTTGTCATGATATGATTACAATCACTATTTTTTTGTTTCTTTTTTAAAGCTAAAAAAATCTGAAGTGGAGTATCATTTTCTAAATCATATCTCCCCCCTTTAGTTGTTCTACCCTCTACTCGTGATCTTAATGTACACCTAGTCGTCTTCTCACGACGTGGACGCTGCTGCAAGGGGGGCTCTGCTGCAATAACAAAGAAATGTTAAACTGATATGTTTTATTATTATTGTTACAAGTATTTCATTAATTAAAAGAATATTAGAGTGGTTCTCTTTACCTGATGGGTTCACATCATGTTCCTGAAATTCTATTATAGACTCATGCTCAACATGTTGAACACCCTCTAAATCCTAATCTGCAGTTGAAACATGAAAGGTTACATTAATTAATACACCAATTGAAATTAAATATGTTTAAAAGAACATGAGAGTGGTCCTCTTTACCTGATGGGGCCACATCATGTTCCTGATTTGCTCTAGCCTAATCATGCTCAACACGTTGATCACGCTCTACATGCTCTAAAGTTGAAACACGAAAGGTTACATTAATTAATACACCAATTGCAATTAAATATGTTTAAAATAAGTTTAGAGTGGTCCTCTTTACCTGATGGGGCCACATCATGTTCCTGATCTTCTCTAGCTCGATCATGCTCAACATGTTGATCACGCTCTACATGCTCTAAAGTACTGGGATTCACACCATGACCTTCATCTGCAGGTTGTGCTCCACCCTCACTAGGTTGCATTCAAATGTCATGTGCAGTATTATCATTGCCTGAATGTTTAAAAAAAATAGGAATGTAATTACTTTATGGTGGAAATTAATATTGAATAGATTACACAAGTATTCAATTTTAAATAAACTTTATTGATTTTATTTACCTACACGTCAGATATAGTGGAAGATTGTGTTTTTCTAGTCAAGACTCTTAGGCATTCAGCCACGACTCCATAGCCTTGCTAGAAGGAAATCTTCAAGTCATCTTTTGTGGGAGCTCTGTTGAATTCAGAGCCCTACATTTTTGCATAAGATCATGAATTTTGCTTCTATGGTGTGATAAAACCAAAATTATTTTCAATTTATTATTTGGATACAATATTTCATTTATTGATACTTACAATTTGTGCGGCTAATTTCATATAACCACTAGAGCCAAGTTTGTGTTGGTTGTGTTTTTCTAGTCTTTCCTTTGCTGCCTTTGATGTGTCAAGAAGCCTATGAAAAGTTTGAAATACGTTAGATTATGTAAAAAGAAAGAGTAATCAGTATATAATTACATTGTTGATAGTATCACATACCTTCCTTGGCCTGGTGGTGTCTTTCCTTTTTTCTTTTCAGCCTTCTCCTTTCCATCTGACACCAGGTCCTTCCACTCCCTCTTTGGAACCATGGGTGGACACTCGTACTTTTTGTTCTTCTCTAAATGTGACCTATATTTTCCCCTCACATACTTTAGATAGGTACCATCTTTCTTAAGGACCTTGGTTCAATTGAATGTTTTACAATTGAAGAGAACAACTAAATGGTTAATGATCTCATTTTTTAAATCTTAATTTTGGGAATTCCATCGTGTACATATGGTGGGCCCGAAGATCTCCAATGTAATATCACTTAGATGTTTATAAAAATGATCATTTCCTGTAAAATGATCATGGGATCAATAGTCTAAAAAGAGAGATCAATAAGTAAATTTCAATTGGATTATATATAATAATAATTAAAACATTTTAAAGTACTTGGGACCTTCTCTATCTTTATCCAAATGAAATCCTTGGTCACCACAAATGTGACCAGCAATGTTCTCGTACTAGTAATACAAGAAGATCTATAAAATGCTACTAAAATATCACCCATACTACTGGCCTTTGCATCCCCAGGTACATGTCCTGACACATGTTCTGGAATGTGTTCACTGCCAGAGGGTGCACTAATGGATGCCTGCATGGTATGTGTTGCCGAAATTTCAGATGACAATATAGGTATGGATGATGGGACAGATGATGTGATGTATCCGCAAGAACATCAGGATGGACACTTGTACCAACCCCTACTCCTCAAGCAACACTTGTGGTGCCCTGATCATGGCCAGGAGCATCATGAGGATGCAAAAAGTCCTTTAAAAACAACACATATTTTAGTTCATGACATGAAAGCGTACAAAATATAAAACCATGAATGAACTTATGTTATAATTAAAGACCTCATGATAGCTTACTTCTAAGTTTTGTGATCTCTCAGTCAATATTTTAACTCTCTCTTATCTCATTTGTTTGAGGCACTATGAATAACAACTTAAGGATTTCTTCATTGCATTTTTTTGAGTCTTCCTTATCATATCGAGAGGGTTTGCTAAATAAGCGATGTCATCATCACATAATACTGAATGCACCTCCCTATGGATGCTCTCATCTACTACTAGTGCCTTTCCCCGATCAGTCGATTGCAACAAGAATATTAAAAACATTATCAAAATTAACCCAATAAAATTATGAAAACAACATAATAATAAAACATTTTACTCGTATCTAATTTCTACAATTACAATGAGGTAAACTTGTTGGGTAGAAGTGCCTAAAGATACATCGCAATTTGTGCTCTGGGATAGAGCCTTCTTTGTACGATCAATGTTCTGCTGTGACAAAAATTAAATATAAAAAAATATTACCGAAATGAAACCAATAGACTTACAAAAAAAAAACATAAGAATAAAATGGTATATTGGAGTCATTAATTGGAGGTTGGGTAAAATGGTACATAGTACATACCACCCCCATAGCAACTATGTTTGTAACTAAGTGATTCAAATTGTAATTGATTAGCAACTATTCCCCTGCAATTATTGATTTTATCGCACATACAAATACACAGTTTCCCTCGTGTGCCTCGAATATGCAATTGGGTTGCTTATTTTTTGACCCAGGTCGTGTACTATTTATAAACCCTACAATATTCCCTGATGCTTTTGGCCTTCCGTCAATGTACATAGCCACTCCTTTATTCTGATCCTTATCTTTTAGCTATATATAATTTGTTGATAGTGCATACCTATGCATACTCTATGTATATCGAACTAGTTGCATCCAATCTTTGTAACTCTAACAGGGTCTAACATACTCCATCAATTAAGTAAATTTTTCATAACAGACCTTTATGCCATCCATGCAAAATAGGCCTAAACCATGTAATGATGATGGTGCTATGTGATATATCCTCTCGTTGACACAAAAATCAATGTTTATTGGAGGAAGTTCCTTGGGTACCCATTGTTTCCTTAGATGTTTGTACCTCAAGGGAACCTCGATGTCACCTATGCTCTCATCATCATAAGAACATAACCCCCCTTCAACAAGAAAAAATTCCATGCGTTTACAAAATTTTCTTCTAATATTTTGACCTCTAGTTGATCTCCCTCTTTTAGACATACTACATGTCTCGCTTTCCTCTTCTCTTCCTGAATTTCCCTCGCTCAAGGAAGAAAAAATTGACAAATATCTATTTGGTGGTACCTGCACTCATATGGATGTTGGATGAAGTTCTTTCATGGTGATGTGATCCTAAGGTGACATTATGATTAATCTATCATTTCATCGCTAGAATTTCATAGGTTATAAGGTAATCAAGTCTTGATAGATTGCAAGTTATTATTACTACCGTCCAAATGTGTCCATCACAAATCAAATCTACTTAATGTTTTGACTCCCAAAATTTGTAACAAGTGTTAAATGTGACTATGTTCCACCAGTTACACAACCAAGGCAGCAAATGTATTCTCTAATTGTAATCAAAGGAATTTTTGTCTTCATTCAAGTAAATAAACTTGAAGGGAAACACCACCAAGTGGTTTATTGGACACCTACATGACTAAAAAAAGTAGCAAATTTACATTTAATTTCCATATGTCTAAGTGGTTAACAGGGAGGGAGTGTGTACTAGGCTTGGTTAAGTCATCATAAGTCTATGCTTTGGCAATAATTCTTTTTAAGTCATCTTAAATCTTCCTATGTCTAATTGCTAGGAGACTTTTGGTATGTTTTAAGGTAGGATGATTGATGAAAGAGCCTAAAGAGCCTTTCTCCATGGTATCTAGGTACACATAGCAGTAGTCTTCTCTTATATGGTTGGACATGATTTAAAGAACTTAGCTAGGAATTATTCATTTAACCTAAGGTTTTCTCATAATGCCATCATTCGAAAAGTATGATCAAATTCTTCTATTATGAAGAATTGGTCTATGTGCCTCTAGTAATCACTATAAATTTTTGTAAGGATAAAATGACTAATTACATCAGGTAGGAGAGAATCAAATTTTAGTTCTTCAAAGATTATATTCCTCTATTCATATTTTTTAAGGGTTGTGTGTGGAGGAGGTTATCACTACCAAGAAGAGAGGAGACCTTTCCTTGTGATGGAACTTCAAAAATTTTCTCTTTGTGTTCCATTTTTATCTTTCCTTATGTCTCTGGTCATCTATGGTGATTGGGAAAAGCCTAAGGTTGGGGTTTTACCTTTGTCTTCATGTAAAACCCTAGTGTTTATCTTACACCTTGGGTGGGATCTTTTGGGTTGTTACTTTTTGGAATATCACAAGGCGGTCCAATTGGTTGGTGACACGTGTGATTTCTGGTCCAAAGCTTATTTGCTCCTTCTTTTTCTATAAGGATTTCAAGGCTATAAGTACAGGTTAGCAAGTTAGATATTTTTGGTCGAGTCTAGATGAAGTTGCAGAGAAAATTGTAAAGTCTGATGCTTTTAGGGAAAATGCAATTTAGGTTTTCAGTCATTCTATAGTAGGTTTTGAATTCATGGGGATTTGATTTTTTATGACAGTACTGGCATTTGAATTGATATGATTAATTCTAACTCATGTCTCTCCATTGTACAAGCATATCTGAATTTTGAATAAAATGATCAAGGGTTGTTTCATTCATCTCACTGTTGTCGTGTGTATGATTCTTTTTTTAGCTTTAATTCAAGGAATTAATTAAAATGCTTGAATGGGATTGTAGGTGGATATGTTATGTATAAGGATTTGATAAATATTATTGCGTGAGAATACACATTTATGAGATTGTAAAGCAATGTTATCAAGGATCTTATATGTTATGTGTTAAATCTATCATAAACCCTTAGATGCTTATAAATTTGACTCCTCCAATGGATATATGGCACTGATCTAAGTTGTACTTATTCGTATGGTTTAGTACTTTTTTTCCTTTACCTAGAGCTTGCTACAAATTGTAAATCAATGACTATCTTATACTATGAAATGTGTTGTAGTTATCTCATACTCCAAATAGTTGATAATACTAATGAACAAACAATTCTATTTGGTATTATCCTATTGTGTTGAGATATTAAATGAGATCATCTATTGCATATTAATTTTGTTTATGATAATGGTGCAAAGGTTGTAAACACATTAAGGGATCACCCTCCTAGGTCTTGCAGAGCCCAAAGTGTAGGAGGATTTTAATTTCCTCGTCAACTGGTCCAAGTCCTTCAAGCTACCCTTGATTGGAATTGGAAATTCCATAGGTAGATTAGAAGATCAACCTACTTACCATAAAAATAACTATCACCTTGCATATGTTTGTGGTGGAGATATTAAAGAAGAATTATATGCCTTTATTTCCATTCATTAGATCTACCTTAGCCTAGCATATACTTGGGCTAAGTCTACAATTGCTTTAGACTCATGCAATGAAAGCTATGTGTGATGAAATCCTAGACCTCAAGCAAGATGTGGGTAGATTATGGGAGTTTTTCCAAGACCTGAGGTTGGTCGATAAAAATGTGAAAGACTAAGCTATTTTATTTTTTTTGTCTTATCTTATACCATTTTACGAGAATGGGGGTGTCAATGTACGAGAAGATCTTTGGAAACTAGGCATGAAAATTGTAGGTTAAAGAGAATGGGGGTGCCAAACTTACAGTACTCATTGCCCCTTGGTCGTCGATTTTCCCTTAGTGCTCTCAACCTCATCCTCGATGCTGGTATTGATCTTGTTTTCACTCCTCCAAACTCTTCCGCTGTGCTGATATTGACCTTGTTTTCACTCCTCAAAACTCTTCGTCGACATTGGTATTGACCTTGTTTTAACTCCAAAATATTCCTCGGTGCTAGCATTCACCTTGTTTTCACTACTCCAAACTCTTCCTCAACGGTGGTATTGACCTTTCACTTGTCCAATTTGACAAGCTACAACCTGGTTTCATTAGGTTTTATAGTATGTTAATTAAATTGAAAATTTTGGCACCATTTAGCTAGGTTTTAATATTCTACAATATAGTTAAGTATATATTAGCTATATTTTACATAATAAATAATATAATTATTCAACTTATTATAATTATATATTATATCCTTTAACAAAATTATTAAATACATATAAAATTATTATAATTAATAATTAATAATAAGTATATTTTTATATAATAATTAATATAATATATATTTAATATAATAGTATATATATGAATATGAGAGAGAAACTAAATTTTGATTGGTTATTTCATGTCAACAATCCAAGGATGGCATGTGTCCTTGGGGAGTTATGCTCAAGTTAGCATGCCATTTGATTAAAGATATGATAATTCTCCTTTAAGACCTCTTCAATGTACCCATTGCACACTTAAGGAGACAAAGATAAATATAGGGAAGAAAATATAGAGAGAGAGGGAGATAATGACAAACATACAAATAGAAAGGGAGACAAATAGATGAGAGAGGTGTAGAGATAAAGAGATAAGGATGAATAGATAGAGATATATGGAGGGTTATTGATATATCTCTCCCTATCGCTCTCTATATCTCTATATCTCCCACTATCTATGCCACTCTCTCTTCCTCCCTCTATCTATTGAGCTATCTCTCCCTCTCCCCCCTTTCTCTCTCATTCACTCCATCTCTCCCTCCATCTCTCCTACTCTATATATCTATCTCTATTTCTCTTTTTATCTCGCTCTCACTCCCCTCTCTCTCTCTTTCTACCTATATCCCTTTCTCTACCTCCCCCTCTCTATCTCTCACCATCTCTCCCTCCCTATCCCCCCTATCCATAGAATCTCTATCTCCACCTCTCTTCCTTTCTCTTCCCATATATCTCCATATCTCTTTCTCTTCCCATATATCTCTATCTCTCTCTCTTTCTCTCCCCATATATTAACTAAGAAGCCACGCAAGCATACAATAGTATATGTTGGTAAAACTATAATAGTGTTTTATTAAACTATATGTAAAACTTATCTTTATAATTTCAAGCCTTCTTATAAAAATAGTGTTTTATTAAACTATAAGTAGATTATTGTCACCACTCTTCATTCAACATGAAATTCCAAATGTAGCAATTATTTTGTTGCTTTTGTCAAGTTTCATTAACCAAGCTATTTACTGGGTTGAATAAAGTTGCATTATGACCTTTCATCTCTTTAAAATAATTAGACAATATTAGTGAAATCAGGAAGGGAAGAAAACTAAACTCCTTCAAAATAGGGGTAGTTGTGGGTTTGTTGGTTTTCTTTGTATACCATATACTTAGTTCCTCTAGGATAAATAAGTCACTTTAGATCATTTTCTTAGTTGTGTATCCTAACTAATATAGAGTAAGCTTTTTCATTTTAATTGACTAATACATAATAGTTTATGTGTTGAAAGAATTGTTTCCATTCTTTATATTTTTTACATTGGAATACAAATCATATTTAATTTCATGCCAATATACTTCTTTCATAAAGATATTTTTTTGAAATAAGTGCTTTATAACCCATCTAATCAAATCATAATTAACCTATCAAAAAGGCTATAGTAATTTTCTAAAGAAAAGAACACTTGACCCAATCATAAGTGTATAGCCTTCAAAGAAAGGAGTGATCCACCTTAGCAATAATAACTACCTGATTTAGACCTGGGTATGTGTAGGATCATGATGGGCCAACAAGTGGCAACATGAAAAAACTAGCGTTTTGAGCTCGCCAAAAAATGCAAAAACCTCGAGTTGAATTTTTTTTTGGGTTAGGTGTTAGTCCATTGCTCCATACCAATGCCCAAGCCAAAGTACTACAAATTGGATATCTGATTCAAATCGGATATCCAATTTGTTTTGGATATCCAAATCCTATCTAATATATAATTTGAAAAACATTTTAAAATGTAATATTTTGGTGCTATAAATCCGATATCCAATCTAAATTGGACATCCAATTTTTGCACACATATACCTAAGAGTAATTAGGAGGTGGAGGGTGGGAAAGAGAGAGAGACAGGGAGAGGGAGGGAAAGGGAGAGAGAGAGAGAGAGTGAGAGAGTGAGAGACAAAGAGAGGGGGAAAGAGAGAATTAGGAGGGGAAGGGAGAGAGAGATAGAGAGAGAGGGGGAAAGGGAGAGGGAAAATTAGAGAGAGGGGGGAAAGAGAGATATATATAGAGAAAGAATTAGGAGGGGGAAGGGAGAGGGGAAGAGGGGAAGAAGGGGAGAGGTAGAGAGAGAGAGAGAGAGAGAGAGAGAGAGAGAATTAAGAGGGGGAAGGGGGAGGGGAAGAGTGTTCAAGATAGATACTAGAAGGTTTAAGGGTTTATGGTTGAGGGTTTAGGGATGAGGGGTAGGAGGGAGAGACTTGAGAGAGAGAGAGGGAGGGAGGGAGAGAAGGAAGGGAGGGTTAAGGGTAGAGGGTAGAGGGTTTAAGGGTTAAGGGTTTAGGGTTTAGGGTTTAGGGTTTAGGGTTAAGGGGAGAGAGATAGAGGGAGTGAGTGAGTGAGAGAGAGACCTAAGAGAGGGAGAGGGGGTATGATATTGAAGATACTTTAGATAGAGAGAGGGAGGGAGGGAGTGGGAGAGAGATAGAGGGATGGAGGTGTTAGCTCTGAAAAATGCAGGTGAAATTCTGCAAGAGGTTGCCAATCTCTTGGTATGTTTTAGGGTAACAGACAAGGCCAAAATGGTTTAGACCTTCTTCTCTTCAGGTGATGCTAGACTGAGGCAGGTATATGCATATGAATGAGGCAGACTTGTTTTTTGTTTATTTCCTAAAATAATTCATCCACAATGGCAAATGGGAGTGGATAAATGAATTTTATTTTGGTATAGATTGTATAGCAATATCAAGGCTAAAACTTAATATTGTCAATTTAACAGATGTAAAAATGAGTGAAACCTAAATGGTGAAAATGTATAGACTAGTGCCTTATTGGGTATGCGGAGTCAAATGAGAAATCTAAAATGAGTAACTTCCTTATGGAAGATACTCTAATTGTTTGGAAAATAAATTTGAGTTTATAACTTGTATAAACATGCAAGAATATGATTACCAAGTTCTTCTTAATGATCCAAATGAGATTCCCTATTTACTATGATCAACTAATTAAAAGGATTTAATCTTTTCTTGAAAGAACCAATTAATCAACCATACAGATACAACAAGTGTGCACCGATAAACTGAATATAAGCTTGTTATATCAATTTAAATAACTAGAAAACATCAACCTTGGAGACAACTTCAATAATACTTTCAATTAACACAACAAACAACTGATACCATAAATACGCCACCACATTAAACAATTTTCTTTGATATATCCATAGTTTCAAACATGCATCATAGTCTCATAATTGCAAAACATTGTAATCTATTGTATCTTTCTCCTATTTGATATTTTCTATTTGCTACCAAAACTGGATATTTATACATCAACTGCTCGAAAGGACACGTCCTTTTAGAAATGTCTCATGTTAAAAAAAAAATAATTAAAAAGAAGTAATTTGGCTCTGTTAAGCCACAAATGAATCTTCGACAAGTGCTCCAAGTAGTCCCGACACTCATGTGTATCTGCATCTCCCAATGCATTCCGGATCATGATCTCCATTTTCACCATCTTTTCATTTTGTTTGCATGCTTCATCCAGTGTTGTATCTTTCACAGTAGTTGTCTTTAGAATTTCTTACAATATCGATTCACTTTCACCTTTCCACCTAGTCATTTCTTTTAATTTTCCTCTATCATCGAAGAATGCAGTCAACCCCTTTTTGGTGGCATCAATTAATCCCTTCGCATCCCCTCACAATTCTTCAAAGAAGTCTATGTGCTTGTTCACAAGATGATTTGTAGCCTCAATTGCTACATTATCGAAAACATCCCTCTGGTTTATTTCTTGAAGCTTCTCTAGAATCCTACCATCCATTCTTTCATGTTCTCGCAATGCAACAAAGTTATTTGAGTGTCTTCCCTAGAGCTTATTCAATGAAGTTGTTGTTGGTGTAGGTTTTTTATTTTCTTTATGTTAGGGAATATTTATTTTTCCTACACATTATTATTTAAGCTATCTTAGGTTTATTAAATGTGGTAATATGAGGATGTGTGGTGAAATACAACAACTACATGTGTCACACTCTCCCACGCATGGGTAGTTGAATTACACATCCTTTCTTGGCTTGTTGTGCCACCTCTCATAACCAGTATTTTGTATCTACCTAAGTAGTTTATGGGGTAGTTGGGTTTCTCACCCTCTTTTGGATTTATGTGCCACCTCTCTCTTGTCTTGACTTGAGGAGGTTATGCCACATGTTTTGTCATTTACCAAGTAGGTAAAACCTCCCACCTTTTATGGGTAGTAGGAGTTAATGAACCTCTTGGAAGTATTTTCACCACCTTGCCTATATAAGCAAGGCTTCATATGTACTTTTCCATATTCAATTTGGAATTCTTGTATCTTAATGATAGCATAATATTTCTGCCATTTCTCTCTTGTGGGAGTCATTTTGTCTTGTAGGTGATTATGGGGTGTTTGTGGAGTTCACCATAAACTCCTACATGGTATCATAACTTTAGTGCTGTAGACTTCTTCCCAAATTTGAGGGGTCAATCTTGGCATGAAATTTTTGTTAGGTGCAAGTTGGGGTCTTGAGAATCTCTTCATTGAATCCAAGGTGTTATAGAAAGTCAAGATCATCTTTCTTTTCGTCAAAATCTGACATATTTCGTCAAATCTACAAGGGTTTTATGAAAGCTGTTTATATTGGAGCTTCCACTCATTTTTAGGAAAAATGATTTATGGGTTTTGTTTTTAGCTTCAAAATATTTCTGGGTTTCTATTTTTATCTAAATGTTGTGAACAGATTTTCTAGAAATCAAATTAGAAGTAAAGTTTTTTTGCTAGAAAACCCGTTTCCTGCAGGCTAAATTCAACTTTAAAAAAAAAATCATAACTTTTGGTCACAGTGTCCATTTTTCATAAACAAGATATCTTTGGAAAATTGATTCTATCCTCTATACAGATTTGAGGTTATTTTTCATCATGGAGGCAGATGTGGACATTCATCAATGCATGCACTATTTTCTTGTTTGTGTGCATTAGGTTTGCATTATTTGATCTCTGCACTTTAGTTCAATTCCAGATCATCTTTCAATCGACTGTTGCTTCATAGATTCCAGAGATGTGCCAATTTGAGAGTTTTCCAGTGTTCCTTGGCATCGGGTCTGCTGTTGCTTCATCATGATTCTGACTTGAGTTGTTGAGTGACTCTAATATGGTTTCTAGCAAACAAAAGTATCTTTCCTTGCTTGCCGCATTCAAGATTCCAGTGTTACTCCACAGTGTACTCCAGTGCTTCTTCTTGCAGCAGGTTATCTCTTATGGGGGGTTCTATGATCTCTCTTATCATCTTTTGCATGGATAGAGATTGATTGGATTTGTGATGGATATCATTATTATATTTTATCTCTTTTGGGGAGGATTTTTGTCCCACTGGGTTTTCTCCTTTTCTCTGTTTGTGAGAGATTTCATTTGCATTACATGTACATGGGTACCTAACATGGCCTAGTAGCTGGGACCCATATTTTCATCTTTGTGTCTTGTCACCCACCTAAGCTACGCTTAAGGGGGGTGTTGGTGTAGGTTTTTTATTTTCCTTATGTTAGGGAATATTTATTTTTCCTACACATTATTATTTAAGCTAGCTTAGGTTTATTAAATGTGGTAATATGAGGACGTGTGGCGAAATACAACAACTACATGTGTCACACTCTCCCATGCATGGGTAGTTGAGTTACAAATCATTTCTTGGCTTGTTGTGCCACCTCTCATAACCAGTATTTTGTATTTACCTAAGTAGTTTATGGGGTAGTTGGGTTTCTCACCCTCTTTTGGATTTATGTGCCACCTCTCTCTTGTCTTCACTTGAGGAGGTTATGCCACATGTTTTTTCATTTACCAAGTAGGTAAAACCTCCCACCTTTTATGGGTAGTAGGAGTTAATGAGCCTCTTGGAAGTATTTTCACCACCTTGCCTATATAAGCAAGGCTTCATATGTACTTTTCCATATTCAATTTGGCATTCTTGTATCTTAATGATAGCATAATATTTCTGCCATTTCTCTCTTGTGAAAGTCATTTTTTCTTGCAGGTGATTCTGGGCTGTTTGAGGAGTTCACCATAAACTCCTACAGTTGTTAGACTGGCTTGTCTTTTCTTAATTACTGCTACAAGTGCATCATATTTCCCTTGAGAATATGCACTTGATCCTTCCCAATGATCTTTTTCTTGTGAAATTTCACCATAGGTGAGCAGCTTGGTTGACTTCATTGTAACTCCTAATAAATCTTCCAGGCAGTCATTTTCTCTCAACATCCTCTCATTATTCATTTTGTACATTTATCTTTCCTTGATTAAAATTTGTATTTGAGCTTTGTTTAGTTTTTCTACATTGATTCCAATCTCTACAGTTTCCATACGATCAGCCTCCCCAACCTTTAGATTCATAACATGCCTAAATACTTTCTCAATATCAATGACAACTAATTTCTTGTGAGGTGGATACAAGGCCCAAATCATCAATGACCCTTCATCCGGATTGTATTTTGACCCTGCATATACATCTGTCACCCTTATTTGGGTTGAGCTTGTGTGTAGCATTACTGTCCTTCAGAAAACTATCAAAGACTAATGGAGAATTGAGATCTAACCCTGGAAAGATCATAACACCAACATTTTCTAACACTTCCCTTCTCAAGGGTCTCTCTATCCACACTCATCTTTAGGTCCTTCAATAGTTGTTCCTCATTACTTTGTGTAACATTATCAACCATTTCTTTTATCTCTTTTACTTTTTGTTTATACAAGAATGCTCTAAATTCTAGAGAATTTATAAATTCATTATCTGATACAAATGACATATACTCCATGTGCCTTGCATCTGTATCTATACTCTCTTCCACATTTAATTCCCTGGCAGGGTGGGTGCAGTCCTGAGTTCTCAATCTTGACATCTTATTGGATTGACCTTGTGGCACATTATCCTCAAATGCCTCTTCCCCAGAAGATAACAACTCTGTATCTTGCAACCCTTGATTATGTTTTTCTACCACCATTTCTGCTTCTTCATCTTTTAGGTTCCTAATCATATCATAAAACTAATAGGGTACATGTTGATATCCTCCACAATTTATCTTTTGTCTAGCATAATTGATATACCCTTCTGGATCAAAATTCTTTCTAAGTGGTCCTCTTTTTATGTTGCATTACAATAGCTTATCAAGAATCAAATTGTACCCTTCCTTTGCCAATACAATAAAATCACTGAAGCACAATGTACTAGGCATGAAAGCCTATTTTCCAAAGGAGCTCAAATTCATAACATTGAAAAGTCCATTTTCCTAACAATTTCCAAGTATGCAATCCTGTCCGGGACTATTTTAGGCAAAATGAATGGGGCATCTTCAAATCCATAAACCCTAATCATGGTAGCATCATCCAAACAATACCAATCCCCCCAATTGTGATTAATTTTCCCATTGAAGTCCTTAGGCCTGAGAAACCTCTTTATCTCATCAGATAGAGAATAAGCACATGGATGATTATTGAATTTGTACAATGGTTTTACAAAATACTCCTCAAAGTGTATGAAACAAGAATTAGCAAACCTGCTATCCCAAATAGCAGTCCATAATTGAACAGGTAATCACATACCTTCCTTATCAAATTGGGAAATTCTCATCTCTTGAGGCCACAACCCTAACTCCTGTCCAAAATACAATACTATGTGAATCAACAATGAATAATTCCTAAGATGTAAGATAGAGGCTCCACTTTTCAGTGCCATCAACCTAGAATCAAGCCCCTTAAAAATGTATGAGGCATAATCAAAAGGTCTATAGTTATGATACTAAATATCTGCTGAAATTATCATAGGCACGATTGACATATATTCTGGGACTTCCATTCCCAATACTTGGCCTACCGAGAAATAAGTATACTTCATATAAGGTTCAAAAAGATCAACATGGAAAGGAGGTCCATCACTATCCTCTAGTGGAACTGGTTTTCCACCCTGTCTAATTCTATGTAGTGGCAACCTCCAACCTTTATAAATTGTGTCCATCCTCCCAAATTCCCTTTCTAATTCTTCATATATGATTTTCTCATTGCAAAATCCTTCCAATTTGAAAACCTTGCCTATTGCATCTTCTGATATATGTATCAATGGTTTCCCAGATGGGTCACAGATGGCTTTGAGTTTTGAATTATAATGAGCGGCCAACAATCTCACCAATTCAACATTGACAAATACATTAGGGTAGACCAACTTTCCTAGATTAAGCTTCCATGGATTACATACTAGTTCAAAACAATTTCTTTGATAGTAATGAAAACTAAAAAGTTCATAGCCTCTTATTGGTGTCCAAATATCTCCTATGAGCTAACATTTGTCATCTAGTTTATCCACTTCATCCTTAAGTTGTGTAGATCACCTGAATTTAGGTCCAGAGCTAGGTAATTGGTCAATAAGATCTTGGCTTAGCTTCCACTCACTGCCCTCTGGCTCAATTTTGATTTTCTATTTTTTCCCTCTAGGGTAACTACTTTCCCCATGTTTTCTCCCCTTCAATTTTCATCAATTAGTGGCTTCCATTCTTCAAAAATTTTATAAGTCAAAACTATAGAATTCAAGGTGCAAAGAGCTTACTGTACTTCGCTTGAAACTTTTGAGTCAAAAAATTCCCTGGTTCTTCGTTCATCCTTCTGCTTTCTCTGCTATCAATTCCACAACAATGTTTTCAATTGAATTTTCCTTAATTCATGAAGTTACTTATGCTTCTTGGCCCCATTAATGTTTTTGTTGAAACATAAGTGTAGCAGGTCTTTTTTTGAAACTCTCACTATCACATCATGTAATATTGTCAGTGAGACATTTTCAAATCTTTGGCGATCCTTCTATTAGGGCTTCTACAAACATTCATTAAAACATTCTCTAAGACACCTTGTAGTTTCCCTGACACTTCGAGTCTCCTCGAGAGTTATTTTGATTCACTTGTATCTTTGCTATAAATAGATCATATATCGCTAAGATGTCTCATAGTTTCCATGGCATTATGAGTCTCTCCAAGAGTTATCCCTTCAATCTCAAGTATATCGCTACAACTCCCACCGATGAAAACATGTCATTGTGACTTTGTAAGTCAAGCAGATGTTCCTCCACTTACTTCATATCTCACCGAGATATTTCTTTTGGTCTATTTTTTTATTGTTGAGACATAATTATTTTCTTACTGATAGAACAACACTCAGCATGAATCTCATATCTCTCTTCGATGAAACCAATCTCGCCAATGATAAAAATGTATCGCCAAGGCTTTACAAATGCAATCCTTTTGGTGTGACATACGGGGGTTGGCAGGACTCCATGAACTCATATCGACAAAATCCTCCTTCACTTTATCGACAAGACTAGATGGATGCT